>ARYC01016985.1:0-151411 GCA_000711775.1 Oxytricha trifallax
TTCAAGCATGATAAAGTAGATGGTTGATATTAATGCACTACCTGCATGAAGTCTTATACTCACTCAGCTAAAGTAAAGAGACTTATGCAAAAGCATCATTTAAGCGAATTCCTGATTAAAGATGAGGAAACTTAAAGCTTGTACCTGCTAAAAGAAAAAATAACTCTCTTGAGTCACAATAAGAACAGTAGGAGAGACTTAAGCGATAGAAGCGGTTTGAGTCAATGAACTAACCAGCAAATGGTATGTATTTAGCATGCTTATAAGAGAGAGCAATGTATATACCTGCATTAAATGCAGTAGAAATAAGCAGCTGTATTGAAAACTATTTGAATATTGACTTACCTAACAAGGTAAAACTTATAGTTGTTGATGAATTCGCTTACAAGGTATATCCATTCAAGTATCATTAAGAACGAGCAATATTAAAATGAGTTTGCAAATGAATATATAATACTGAGAGAGGCTTTGAAAAGATAATGCAGGAACTTAGCTAAGCTTGACGGAGTTATACTTGGTCATGGTTTTATTGCTTTGAGACTCAAGAAATTTTAAATGACTCTAAGAGAGTATCTCTACCATAATAGATATCCTGATGATTTGAATGAGATACTCAAAGATATGACTAAGGGTGTGAAAGAGCTCCTGATCTAGGGTATGTTCATAGAGATTTGAAGCCAGAAAATGTAATGCTAAATCTTTTCCCTTTAGAAGTAGTAGTCATAGATTCAACAGAGCAATAAGACAAGAGATAGTGACTTTAGCTAAGGTTTTAGGAACTCCAGGATACTTCCCTATTAGAGAGAAATGGACAAATGGCTCTGTAAAATGGGATGTTTGGGCGGTAGCTGCAATTATCTTAGAGTGCGATATGGAAAGTATGTCATACTTTGGAACAAAACATGAGAAATAATCAATAAGTTTGGCTGCTAAACATATTAAGCAAGATGAAATATGCAATGAAAATTAAGAAGATAGTTGAGATGGTCATCGTAAAAGCTCCAGCATATCCACGATAATCATTGGATGATATACTAAAACAACTACAGGCTGCTAAATTCAAGAGGTATCACAAAGATAAGCAGATAAAATTTGTTTGAATTAAGTACAATAATACTCATTAAATATTCATTAAATTCATAAAACCTGCGTTTTCTCCACTAACCCCAATAAGACCCCAACTATACCCTACAAATCAAAGCACTTATAAACCTCACTAAGGGGTTTTGGGGTTTTGATTATAGATAAGGGAGAATTTAATTTAAAAAGAGAATGAATTGGTCTTTTAAGGTAAATATTTATCTACCAATATATGCTTGAGTTAAAATGCTAAACATCTAAAAAGCAAGGAAAAAATAATAATTGGAACACTTTTGCATAAGAGCTTTGCTATTGCTGCGAAACTTGACTTAAGCATATTAATATTACTAAAATACATAAGAATAGGAAATTTAAGAAATAAAAATATTAGATTTAGTTTTATGTAATTATAACTAGCTCATATTAGGAGTATTGCTAAATCTAATTTGATTAAGATTAAGATTGATTTAAATTATTATGACCAAATATATTTATTAATTAATTTAATAAATATATAATTTAGTGTGCAAAAGAATAATCTTGCAAAAAGGGGTAGATTATCTGCACACATCTAAAATATATATTTAAATATAATAATTATACAAATTAGAAATGGTATTGTTCCCGGTTGTATAAAGCGGCCAGCACCGGTAAGTGTACAATTCCCAAGATAATTTACTGTATTTTCACCTACGATGAGTTTATTCTTGGGCAAACACATTTTAATGTTGAGGGAATAATCCTTGATAAGGAGCCCTAAACACTGCTAATCGACGATATTAACATAGAGAAATTCTTTTCAAAGTACAATTTTCCGGCAATAAAGAAACTATTAGAAGGCTTGAGTCACGCAGTTGATGTGAAATTCGGGTAGACATAAGTGAAGTACATAGACTGCTTTACGATCATTATGACTAATGAGCTCGGGTGGAAAAAATCACGGCCTAGGAAAGGGATTGCTTCGAGAGGATATGCATCACAGTCATTCCGAGTGTGAAGAACAAATCGGGCAAGCTGGCATTTCTATTTGATGCAGTACAGCTGGCAAATAATTTAATTTGTAGATCTTTGGATGAAAGTCTTAAGAGCGAGAACTCGAACGACAAGCAAGCTAAAGATTTTAGTCCTAACAAGATTAGCATTAGATACACGGATGAATAAGGTAAAGTCAAGAAATGAGCCATTTCTATTTGTATAATTATTATATTTAAATATATATTTTAGATGTGTGCAGATAATCTACCCCTTTTTGCAAGATTATTCTTTTGCACACTAAATTATATATTTATTAAATTAATTAATAAATATATTTGGTCATAATAATTTAAATCAATCTTAATCTAAATCAAATTAGATTTAGCAATACTCCTAATATGAGCTAGTTATAATTACATAAAACTAAATCTAATATTTTTATTTCTTAAATTTCCTATTCTTATGTATTTTAGTAATATATAAATCAAACATAATCTTATAAAGTCAATTAAATATTTCTATTTTTAAATAGGATCTGAATTTTCCTTAATTATTATTTGCAAATCGATCGGATTACTCTACTGACCCCAATAAGACCTTAACTATGCTTAAAAAAATAATATCACTAAAACATCTGATTCGATTTAGATTTTGATTGTTAAAATAAAGTTAAGGGCAAAAATTTAAAATAACTATATTATATTAATTCAATTTATTACCTATGTAAACAAATTTTTGTTTTTACAACTCTAATAATAATTAAAATATGGTTGCTTTCCTTAATTAATTTAAATAATTTGACTTACAAATTTTACATTTTATTTAAAAGTTTTCTACCCATTTTTATTTATTATCTTACCACAAAATAAAAAGCGTCAGATATTTATAATAGATATCTCTAATATTAAAAATAGTATAATATTGAATTATCTTTAAAATTAAGAATTAAACTAATCACTATTTTATCATTTAATATATTAGAATTGGGACTTGTAAAAGTTAAATTAAAATAAGCTGGCATAAAAATGGAAATTGTTGATAATCACTTAATTAAATATTTTTTTAGGTAAATTTAATTGAACATAATTTTCTGTTTTAATTAAATATTTGGTTGCAATATTCCGGCAAATAGACTAGAGTGTGCTTTAAAATCTGCAGACGAAAGTAATATAATCAGTAAAAAATTTAATTACCTGTATAATCAAGAGATATCAGTTTAATAAAAACTAGGGAAAAAATGTTTAAATTTATTTACAAAAATCGTAATAATGTCGATATCAGGAAGAAAATAGATTCTGACCATGAGGGCAAAGGATTTTCAGACATAACGGGATATTTAAGGGGGAAGGAGTAATGTGGAGAAGCTAAAATTTCGAGAAGGGTGTATAGCGTAAGAATCTCGGTTGCAACTTCAAAAAGAAGCTATTAATTGCAATTCCTCATTTATTGAGCTTAATTTTTTTATAATTAATTTAGAACTGTTTCATGGAAATTTATTAGTTGTTAGTTAAGTTATTTAATCCCAGTCAGTCAACTAAGAATGAAGATTGGGGATCAATCTTAATTAAATTAAATTTAAATTATTATTGGCATAAATTATTAAATTTTTTGCTATTTTTAAAACCATTGACTTGAATAATTGTCTCTTATAAAACACCAATCAGGAGGCGTATATTAGTTTTTAGCTTAATTAAAATTAATTTCAGCCAATTATAATTTAATTTTAATTTTATTCATCTTTATTCCCAATCTTCATTCAAAAACCCAAAACTTTTACAGTTAGTCTGATTAAGTTATTGATTGATAAAAGTAGACAATTAACGCATACTTTTTTAGGGTTTATGTAGGGGTTTAATATTTAAATATTAGTAACTCAAGTGAGTATATGCGAGGTTTTTAGTCAGTTTATGACAGTAAGTTTAACGATTAATTTTTTAAGTTGCGTTATGGATGTGATATTATAGTGATAAACTTAGTCCTATTCTTAATTACACATCTATAGCAAGGCTACTCCATAAATCTTCTGCAATTAAGAGGTCTCATTGTCTATGTACATTGAATTTAAAGAGAAAGCAACTTAATTCTAAGCCTAAGAGACCACTAAAATTTTAGCATTATAACATCGATTATCATATTAATAATAAGACTCTTAAATACTGGGCTCATTTCTCTCTACCCTAGAGGGCTGTTATGTTTCATCGCCAATTTCCTGAGCTTCACATATCTTCTTAATCGATAGCTAACATATATAAAAGAACGGAATATCTTACAAGACAGTCAATCGCATTAAGAGAGTTATTGACTTTGATGTTCCATTTTATAAGACTAATTTAAATTATATATTCGATTAAATGCAGAGGTCTTAAGAGCATAATATAAAGTTCATACACGCTGATGAGGCAGTATTTACATTCAATACCTTTATATTAAGGTCTTGGTACAAGAGGTATAGTAATATAGAAGTTTATGACTAAAAGGTTAAGGTATAAACTCATGCAATCCTTGTGGAATCAGTGAAGATAGTGGCCTCGAGACCTCTGTTATTAACCCTCGTCCTATAAAGACTTGATAATATATTAAGTTCTTACTATAACTCAGAGACAAAAACTCTGACAAAGAGATAATTCTTAATGTAGATAACTTATTTGTCCATAAAACTAAAAACTCAAGAAAGGAATATGAAAGGCTAAACATTTCACCTATATTTAATGTTCCTTTCAGCCCTTAGTTCGATGGAATTGAATTATATTTGGGGATATTTAAAGGTCATTATTAAGAAATTGCTGCTCTACCATCTGATGCATGATTTAAAGATAGATACAGTAGATTTTATTAAGAGTGCTGCTAAGAGAGTTAGCGATGAGAAAAATTAAAATATGCGCTAGAGAAGGGAGATTTAGTGTTTATAAATAAGTTTTAGATTTAAGCGAATGAATAAGTTCACATTTTAAATTTGCCCGTAAAGGCATTTGGCTTCTCTCTCTTTTCTTCCTCTTAGGCTTGCTTGGGCCTTTTTTTCTTCTCTTAGTGCCAGCTCCTGCATCTTTGTTCATCTTATATGCCTTTTATAAATCTTTGAAAAGTCTCTTACTCAATTCATGCTTTACTTGTGACATTCTCTCTCTTTTTAATTTGATGCGTTCTATCATCAAGTATATAGCAGTGCCAGATTTTTCTATAAAGTTAGAAGACTAAGCTCACTAGAGATGAATGGATGCTTCTGCAGTTCCTATAGCCAGATATCGTTGATTTTATTTCTTGCTTCTCTTTTTCTTCAGGTGAGATGCTGTATCATTTCTTGTGAGCTTCTTAAATAATTTCATTTAAGTACTCAGGTTTCAGAGTTCCAAGGACGCCAAAGAAGAAGTTTCTCTCTGAAAATTTATTAGAGAGTTGCAGCATTGATGGAAGGTAGAGAGTAACATCTGGATCACTCATAGCATCATAGTAGAGATTTAAATGTAATTTTATCTGAGTACTTAAAACGATGAAGAAGATGATGATAAAGAGAAAAAAATGGAAAATAGTGAATATTAGAGGCTCATCTTGGCACTGTCGATACAACGTGATTGGCCTAACTCAACGCAAAAGGCGCGCCATTAGTACAAAAAAAGTAAGTATTGCTGGCTCTCTTCTCCAAATCCTGATACTTTAAGATATATATCTAATCTAAAAATTCCATATTTATATTAAAATTTAATAACCCTATATTTAATACTCAGATAACATTACAATATATTACCTTGAGTTGAGAATGTTTTTATAATTGAGATATCCAATAATCTTGATTATTTTTTAATTTCTCTTAAAATCGACCAAATAGACCGGCCATCGTAGAAATTTGTTGCTGATACTTCACGGTAGTTAGGTATGGCTATCATCTTTATTTCATTAGTCTTAAAAGCTTTTTTCTCTTCACTTAGCAATTCTTTTAAGAATGAGATTTTTGTTCCTTCCTAGGGGGTTGGCAAGAACAATCCAACTATCATAAAAATATTAATCTTAATTAAGAACTTACCTTGCTATACCAAATATCTATATAGGTCCTCTTTACTTCAAAATTTTCCTATTAAATCTTGAGATTAGATTCTCTTCATTGCTTCATTCATATACTCCATCTTACTTCCTCTTTCTAGAAATGTTAATGAAATTTAAAATTATGGATATTCATTCTGAGTTTAATAAAATCTCACTACTAAATACGGAGGACTTACTGGAGGTCAACCATTAAATGATATGAGGAGAAGCATTGAATAACTTGCTCCAAGTTTTACTGATTGATTCCCATTTTTATCAAACTTTTTCCATTGAATTGCTTCTAATAATGCTTAATTATTTTAGAAGGTCCTCCAAATTAAGTTCAAACTTGATTTGGAGGACCTCCTAGTAAAGCAAAACTTCTTTAGGAGCTTTTTAATTTACTAGAATGTTAAATATACTCATAAAATATGTCATCATTCAGACTTTTATGGTGATTTAATTTACCTGTCTTTTAGCAAAGAATTTCCAGACTGTCTTATACTCTACTATTATAAGATAGAATTTGTGAATTGATAGTGAATTTCTTTAATAAATGCATAAATCGCTTTGAATATAGTTCTTAAGCAGCTATTTAAGACTTGAGTGGTACTGGCCAGCACTCTTAAAGGCCTCATTTTCCTCATATTTTTCTACTTGAATAACTTTGCACGCAGTGGATGAATCCTCACAAGATATTCTGCTCTGATTCGTATCAGTGCCAGTGTCAAATTCCCATTGTCCAGTGAAGCAGTTACCCATACCTCATCCACTTCTTGGTTCAATCGTGAATTTTCAAAGATGCTAAAGGCGGAGAGATTTCCATTTTGTTTAGTAGGAATTATTGAAATTAGCGAGGTTTAATAAATTAAATTAAACTAAGTCTTAATCAATAAATTCTTGTTTAAAATTAATTAAGACATTACTAATAGATATTCTCTATATATTAAAACAGTTACTGACAAATTTAATCTTTTATCATTAAAACTTTAAAAGTTTTAATCTGTTTAATTTAATTTATTAAACCTCGCTAATTTCAATAATTCCTACTAAACAAAATGGAAATCTCTCCGCCTTTAGCATCTTTGAAAATTCACGATTGAACCAAGAAGTGGATGAGGTATGGGTAACTGCTTCACTGGACAATGGGAATTTGACACTGGCACTGATACGAATCAGAGCAGAATATCTTGTGAGGATTCATCCACTGCGTGCAAAGTTATTCAAGTAGAAAAATATGAGGAAAATGAGGCCTTTAAGAGTGCTGGACAGTACCACTCAAGTCTTAAATAGCTGCTTAAGAACTATATTTAAAGCGATGTATGCATTTATTAAAGAAATTCACTATCAATTCACAAATTCTATCTTAGTATACCTAGCTGAATTTTATCATTATTATATTAAAATATATCAGCAAACTAAAATGAGCGCTAAACTTTTAAGAAGAGCGGCATTACTTGGGTAAAGTCAATAAAAACTATCATTCAAGCAAACAAAAAAAGAAGAGACCAGAGACGTTTGTCTTAGTGGGAGCCTACTTATAAAAATTTGACCAAACTAACTTTGAGATTAAAATATAAACTAATAAGGAAGCCATCAAAGAGAAAGAGCAAAGTGAGGAGGAGTTCAAACAGCCTTCCATAGAGCATTAATAAATACCAGCTAAAATTGAATATTAATGCAAAGAATGCAATAAAGTTTTCCTTTACAAGTCAACTTACAAGAGACACTTGAGAGATATACACAGCAATTTGCCCAGACTATACCTCAAGAATTAAAAGAAATTTAGCAAGTATATCTACGAGTTTTGTGAGAAGCCCTATTTTCATAAAAGAGACCTCAAAGTTCACTTAAATAAAAAACATAATCAAAGTTTTTTCTTTATTCATGAACCTACAGGTTATAGATTCCTCTTAATTAAGGTCAAGAAATTAAGTTAAGTCTCTTAGAGTTAAAGTATTGAGGTAAGTCAAAATGAAGAAAGCTGTCAACAACCTCCCAGTCTCAGAAATCAATAAAATGATGGCAGAGATCGAGGCTATGAAGATTCCTGTCTTGAAAATTATTAACTTAGATTCTTGTCTTGAAAGCTACCTCACTCTAGAGGATAAATAGAGAAGAGAGTTATTACAGATGACTAATATGCCTATAAAATTTATCCTTTCAATTACTTTCTTGCTGATGACAATTTCTAAATGGAATTCGCTAATGAGTAGTATTCTCTTTAATAAGCAAAATTTAAAGAGTGCATATAATCTAGCTTGATGCAATTTTACTTGGAAAAGATCAGGCAGCTTTTAGGCTTCACCTCCTTGAAATGACTTACTGAGAGTTTTTATCTGACAACAGATGCCAAATATAAATTGGCTAGATAGTACATCAGATATTTGAAGGAATAGAAGAGCTTCATAAGCTCGGTTACGTTCATAGAGACTTAAAGTCAGAGAATATTATAATGGACTTTCAACCTCTAAGAGTCTATATTATTGAATTTAACATGACTCAAAGAATAGAAGCCTCTTCTTTAGGAAATGTACGAGGCACTCCTGGATATTTCCTCGAGAGAGAAGATTGGATAGATGGGGATATATGGGCATTAACAGCAATAATAATAGAGAGTGATATGCCAAGGAACGACTACTTTAGCATAAGAATGAGAGAGATTCTAGGTAAAAAGTAAAGAATGAAGCAATATCTCAAAAAAATAAAATCAATGGAGGCCTCAGAGAGCTTGTATTCTCTACAATAATCAAACAAAGCAATGAAAATGAAGTAAAGCTAGATACAATCAAACAAAAATTTAGAAAGATAAAATTCAGAGAACTGCCACATGACTCTAAGCTTATGTTTGTGTGAAATTTCTTAAAAACTGACTTTATATACTCACTTAAATTAATAATATTTAAACATTAAACTCCTACATAAACTCTAATAAAACCCTAATAAAGTATGCGTTAATTGTCTACTTTTATCAATCAAAAACTCAATCAAAAACTCAATCAAACTACTGAAAAAGTTTTGGGGTTTTGATTCTAAATTGACTAAAGGGGTTTTATGAAATTAATATTAAGTGGAAATAATATAAACCCAAGTCTCCCTTCGACCTACACTCCTAAATCATGTGGTCACCACCAAACTCAGCCGTTGTCCAAACTCGCTTCCTTTCTTCCATGTAGCCACTCGGGATTTCAAGTCGGGCCATGTGGTTCCATTTAACATCACACCAGCTCCAATTTTTATCCCGTGCTTTTACCAGGTACAGACACAACAGAACTCTTGCATTTTCTGTGCTTTTTACCAAGTAAAAAATTTAGCGAACCCTGGTTCTAGAACCCCCTAACTTATGAGAATTATTAAGTCGACAAATCTTCTTGACAGAAGGTCTGAAACTGGAAATTTATGTGTATTCGTTAATTTTAATACAGTATTACCAATTAATAAAATATGTATGCATCATTAATATTCTTTCTATAATAATATAATCTATAACTTATTTAATATTTTTTCTGTGGTATTTAGTATATTTTTAAATTCTATCTCAGTGATATAATTTAAGCATACATAATTTCACATGAATAAAAAAATTGCATTTAATTAAATATGTTACAAGAAAATATTTAAATCAGAAATTGAGGCATAAATCATTTTATATTCTCAATTCAATTTTATTTCAAGAATAACTAAGTTATTTTAATATAAAATACATCAAAAGGATATATTAATAGGCGTGAAAAGAATTGGATATAAAATCTATGAATTTTTAAATATATTTAATTTAGTGTATTGTCACATGGTTTAATGAATATTGCAAAAGTACTGAAATTTCCTGTTAAACTCCCTGCCAACAAAAATTTGAGATTGTCAGGACATAGCAAGGAATCTGTAACCATCTATTCCGCTATAACTTCATCTCCTCCGAATCTGTCTTTAGAACAATAACTTATTTTTAGATATAATGATTTAAAAATTACTTATAAATAATTATAAAGATAAAGCTTCATTTTTTTATCTTAATTCAATTTTATCAATATATTTATATTGAGTTTTTTACAACTTGATAAAGTAAATTAAAAATATAAAATTTCTAAAATTTTTATTACATTTTTTCTAAATATTTAATCCTATAGTTTATTAAAAGAAATTAAGTTATTTAAACTTAAAGGAAAGAAGTCCTCTTCAAAATCATATCCACCTAAACTATTGTGGCTCACTCAAAACCCAAAAACTCTTTAATTATGTATATAAGTACTTTGATTACAGAGAATTTGTAAGGTTATTAATAGAATTTATTGTGAAATTAATAGTAAATGTAATCAATTTAATAACACAAATACATATTAAGATCATGTTTTAGGGGTCAAAATTTAAGTTTAATTAACCACGACTCAATCTGGTCTATTGGTATTTCTGATCTTAAGTTTTATTTTGTTTTTATTGATTCTGCAATTTTTTCATTGATTCAGAGGCTCTGATTTGTCAATGATGAACTGCAGAAGTTAACTCAATATTTTTTTTATCATAGTCAATTTGCTTCTACTGGAACTTTGACTTCTTCTTAGGCTTAGATATAGCTATTATTTATTTAATTAAATAGTAAGTAGTATGAGTGAACAGTGTTTGAGCTAATATTTAAGAACAATAAATATATTAATAGTCCAGTGCTTGTTTTACTTATTCACTTTATGTTTCATATTAATAGCTCAATTTAAACCCTAAATCTTAATTCTTCATCATAATTAAACCCTAAAAGCTTGTAATTTTTGCAAGCCATTTAATTAATAACACCAATCCCAAAAAAATCACTTCAAATAAAAGCGCTCATAAACCTCATTAAAGGGTTTTGGGGTTTTAGATTGTTGCATTACTTACCTTAACTTGGAAATAACGATAAATGTTATCATAGAAATCTGAATTGTAATCATAAACTGAAAAAGTTATTCCCATATCAAACTTTTACTAAATTATTTATATTTTAGAAGGTAAAATTGATCTATATTATTTCTAAAAAACAGAGAATATACACCTATTAATATGGGTAAATCAATTTATTTCAAACTTAATTATTAGTTTATAATGATACAAACTTTAAGTAAAATAAAAAAAATAATTTAGATTCAAAAAAGTATTTTATTTAATTTAATTTAATTTATTCGTTTTAAGCATGGAAATAAATTCTGGAGATATGAAGTTAATGCAGTATAAAAATTAAAATATATTCTTTAATGTCATTTTAATTAAATAATGAACGACTCATAGAAGCATAAAAAAAGGAATATACATGCTCTAATTTTTATATATCAAAGAATTTAATGAATGAAACCCAAATTAAAATCTCTATTTTAAAATGAAAAATTATTGGTTTATATAAAAATGAAAATTATTGATGTATAATTTTTTATTCTGAAAAATATTTATTGGGAAAAAATTCAATAAACTATATAAATCAGAATAATGATAATTTTTTACTTTAAAAAAATTGAATTAGTATATTACCAATAAATGTAATTTAAATATTAATTTAAATTTATAATTATTATTATTCAATGCTTTATGGAAATTAATACTGGAGCTTAAGCCAGCTAGATAGTTTAATTAAATTTTTATTCATCATCAATTTGACTTTAGACACCATTAGTCAACCTTCCCTGTTAAATTTATAATAATCAATATTTCCTGATATCGTTTAAAGATTTAATAGATTATAAAACTTTAATTATTGAAATTTTTTTTAAAATTACTAGTCGACATCAATTCTAACATTTTCTTTGAGAGGATCTCTGTAAAGAGTCTTTTTGACAATGCTATTTTATTTGTTGTAAACATCGATCAATCCATAGATAAAAAATGCCAATCAATTTAATGAATAGTATTTTCATAAAAATATCTTAATAAATTTATATTATTGTCAGAATATTCTCAAAATTAAAGGTTTACTTATATTAAGTAAAATAGTTTGAGTTCTACTTAACATATAATTCTAGTTTATTAAAGAATGTGAAAATATAAATCAATGTAAAAAAAGGAAATATTTATATCATATTGAGATTTTAAAAGGAAATTCGTAGATTATTTAAAAAAATCATTACATGAGAAATTTAATAATAATTTTACTAATTTTAGTTGGTTGGTAACTTGAGATAAATTAAATTCACGAAATAATTTTACTAATATTATATTATTTTCAAAAAATAAATTAATTTGTTGAACACAAGTAGCCTCGTAATAATCGTGAATAAACCACCATAAATTGTTTGGTATGTGTCCTTGGACTTGTACATGAGATTGATGGGCGCTCCATACATATCTACAGACCGAACTACGCTCTTTAACTTGCTTTTAAATTTCATCTTGAGAGATTCTTAAACTTAATGTATAACTGCTCTAATGCTTTATTCCTCGTTTATCAAAATTTAGAAATAAATTTTATTAATTTATATAATATAAGTAAGAACTAAGTTAAAGAATTTAAAGTGAGGAATATTTGGATTTATAGTTTTTCACTATTGCAAAAATACATTAGAAATTAGGAAATTAATCAAAATTTATGGGGGGGGAAGTTTCCTGCCCCCAGACAGTTTCCTGCCCCAAAAGGTAGTTTCCTGCCCCCAACATTGAATTTTATGTTTTTGCAATAAATTTAATAGAAACAAATTAATTTCAATTTCAATAACCATAACCATGTACTATACATCATTAATTATTATATAATTTTCAAGGTACATAATTATTCGTTATCAAATTATATATTATTGACAAGGCTAAAATAAGTGTTTTTTTTAAATAATTAATGTAATTTTCATTAAATTTTAAATTGATTATCAAGGTAGAAATGATATTTGAAGCTAAATTTTTTTAAAAAAACTACATAATAATAGATGATAAAGATTCTTTGAAAATTATAAAAATTGCATATTTTTATGTACGGGGCAGGAAACTACCTTTTTGGGGGCAGGAAACTTCCCCCCTTGGGTGCATATAAAATTCTGGGGCAGGAAACTTCCCCCCCAAATTTATTTAAAAATGAATCAAAATAGTGGCATTTATAGATGACCAATTTAAACAATCTTGGGCTTATTAGATAGAGAATTCAAAATTAGCTGGACTTTACTATTGGCGGTACTAATTTATCGCATCCCTGGAGCGAGATAACTTAATTTTAATTAAACGTCATTATATTCATTAAATTATTCTCCCAAATTAAAGTCAGGTTAACTCGCTTCCTCGATGCGATAAAATAGTACCGCCAATTTCAAAGTCCAGCTAATTTTGAATTCTCTATCGAATGAGCCCAAAATCGTTTAAATTGGCCAATTTTAACTGCCAAGATTTTGATATTATATTATTTTGTATTATAATTAAATTTCCAAATTCAAATGTATTTCTACAATAAGTATCAATTTATTCTGTCAAGATTTTTTAAAATGATTTAATTCATTTTTAATTTTAATTAATTATATAATTTGAAAATCAACTTAATGGAAGCAATAGTTTATTAATATATTAAATATCTTCAATTTGTACTCTCTATTAGATAATCCTAAAAGAACAACACGATTTAATTTTAATAAATTTTATATAAATAAATGATGAATCCCTTGACTATTTGATATTATGACTTATAATAATTAAAATTATATATTTTTTCTTTAAATAGTTTAATATAATCTACAATCAATTCTTTGATGAATTGAGTTTAAAATTTACTATGCTAAAATTAGCTCGCCAAATTGAAATGAAGATTAAATAAATAGGTGATTCTTGTCTCATACATATAGTTTCGTAAATATATTTACAATAATCTGACTAAGCAAATTTGAGTCAAAAATGACAAATATAAAAATGCTCTGGTAACTTCCTGGGGGTGATATGGCTTGAAAAAAGAATAAACTTGCAACAAAATAATATATGAATTTGTTATTATGATCATAATATTATTTTATTTTATTCATTGAAATTCAAAATAAGGATATAGAGTGTTGGAAGGAAGAAATTATTGAATTTTATAATTTTTAAAAAATGAAAGTTAACTAATTTTGGATGTTTTTAATAAATTTTTCCCTTAATGTTTATAAAAAAATATATATTATACTTATCCTATAGCTTAAGGAATTGAATTACTTAAGTTATGTTGAGAATTTTAATGAATAAAATCACAATAAAGTTGTGATAAAAATAACTAAAAATATGAGTAATTTTGTTGTAAATTTATTGTTTTTAAGCTTAATTACTCCCAGAATGTTAAAAAATGCATTTTTAAAAATTATAATCGTAAATTTTGGACACAAATTTGTCTAGATGTTTAATTATTGTAAATATTTTTGCTTAAATTAGTGGGGGTGTGAGTTAGGTATTCCACAAAATAGTACAATAAATGATAATTTCATTTTAGATTTAGAATATCTTTATACTAAAGATTAGCATATAGTAAAATTACTAAATATATTTTTATCTTTTCTAAACCTTATCCTAAACGAAGAGAATTATTTTTCTTAAATTAACAGAAGACTTTTGGAAAAGTAAAAGTATTATTTAACATTTTTCTTTAACATTTTTTTATGCAGAGTTTATCAGGAAAATACAATGTAAAATCCTTAATTTTATAGAATTATATCTAAGTTTTATACAAATGATATATCTAATTTAAAATAATGGTTATTTTTTATATAAGGAATTGTTTATTTTTATTGTCTGTTATAGTATTATTTAAATTTAATATGGAATAAAAACGATTTAAGTGATAATGGATGATTTTATGTTTCTTAAAACTTCTTCAAGATTTATACTTACTATTTTCTTGAAATCTGATTTTTGTAAATTACTTAATATAAAATGGCTATATTATTTAACTATAATGTCTATACTTTAGAAAGAATTTTCAAAAAACAAAAAAACAAGCTAGATTTTAATGAAAAAAAATGGTTTGCAATTTCATTATTATTGATTCAATTTAAATTCATATTCATTTTTGATAAAATTATCTTAAAAATTTTGGATATTTGAAGATATTGATGTTAAATTTTAAATTCAAAAGACCTTTTAAAATTTAGTACAATTTAATTAGTGATAAAAGCCTGAAGAATTAAGATAATTCTCTTGCCAAAAAGCTATTGATTACAATTTTAATTTGAAATAAACATATCACTGCTTAATTTATAGATAATAAAAAACAAAGAAATGAATATCAAAACAGAAAATATATTGCATTAAAAAAATCATTTCTTCCAATAGTTCATATTAAAATTAAATTTAAGTTATGTATTTGATCAACTTTAGATAGCTTTATTTTTTATATTGATTAACTGATGTTTTTTATTTAAAGCCTTTACTTCTGAAATACTTTTAAATGAGATGGGAGTGTTGAATTAATGGCTAAAAGGTCAGAATCAACTGCATAAATATCTCAATTAAATCAAAAAAGATTTATTTTAAAATATAATTCTAATCTTGCGCTTAAAAGATAAGGAGGTATTCTTAAAGCGCTTGCAATATCTTAAAGATTATTGTGGTGTTTAAACTTGTTATTTATGTTATTATAATTTACTTTTTCTATCATTTTTAGGATAAAAAAGGAATATTATTTTTAAATTTCAAATTTTAAAATAGAAAAACTCATTTTAAAATTATTAAAATTGTAAATACATTTAAATTGAATATCAATTCAATATTTTTCTTGATAAATTTTCAATTATACTTTAAAATCTCTCATCATATACTCAACAATATTGATTTTTAATATTTAAAAAATATATATTATTTAACATAGTATTCATAATTTTTTTATATTCCACTTGAACAAAAAAACATTATTATTCACAATATTTCAAAATAAATATTCCTATGATTATAACATTTACTAGATAAGAATATCATAATAATCATTTGTATCTAATAAAAACTGAGATGATTTTAAAATTTTTATTATAAAAAAGTTATAAATTAATTATAATTATTTTAAATACTAAAAAATATTAATCATAAGGTTTAAATTGTAATTGAAAACCTTTTGAAAAATTATTAACATATTTTTGAAATTTCCTATTTGGTTTTTAATAAATATTAAATCATAAATTAGGTAATTAAGAAATAAAATAATTTTTATTTATATTTATTATATTTTCATCTATTATTCTTTTTAGGAGAAGTTAAATCCTTTTCAATACTTTCGCTCTACGAATTTAATTTCTTCGTTTTCAAACCAATTAAATGCTCTTAAGATTTTTTCAAAGTTGAAGGATCGTCTGATAATATTTTATCTAAGATGATTTTATCCTTAGATTGTTTCTTTTAGATTATAGTTTTAACTTTTTTAAATTCAAAACCTTATTTATTTGAGTATTCATTTTCGCTAATTTATTTGAAATTTAGATTAATAAATAGTTCTAACTTTATGTTGAAAGCAACACAATTAAAAATATTATTTTTCAAAAAGTGAAAAGCATTTCACCCAAAATAGCTCGTAAATAAAAAAAGGGAGAAGTGGATTTAAAATTTTTCAATAATTAATGAATAAATTAAATGAATTCTAAGAATTTATATCTAAAGAGGATTATGATAAATTATTTAGCCCAAGTAATTAATATGTTAAAGTTAACTAAATTGGAAAATTAAGATCATATAGTGAGCAAATATTTTGGAAGTGTTATAATAACTGTTCTTCATGATTGCTTTGTTAAAAGAGCAATTATTTTTAATAATCCCCTCTTTTTTCACTTATAACAATACTATAACAATGAAAGCATTATTAAAACTTGAAATATTCAATTCTAATCAAATTTGCTCTTAAAAATTTCTCAAATTTAAAATATTTTTAATGATATAGATTACTTTAATAATTTCTGAATGTTTTTTATAAAATAATTAAATTTCCACTATAAAGGAATTGTAATTTTAATTTTTTAATAAAGAATTTTATGTGTTGAATTAATGGCTTTCTTTCCCCAGACTTGATTTTTCTTTACCACTGAATTTCGATGACTTCGACGGAGAATCACTTAATGTAATATTAGGTGACTCCATCTTTTTACTTTCGTCACTCAATAGCTCATTCAATAAGTTTTAACTTAATTTTTCTTTCTTTGATTTCTCAAGAATGTAGGTCAAAGCTTTGAATAATTGGGCATCATTTTCAAGTGTTTTTAATTTCATGTTTACACCCTAGATATCTTTGGAATCATGCTTAATTAGCTCTGCGGGAATCAAAATGTCTTTGGTATACTCTGATAACAGTTATAAATATATAAATAATAATAAATAAAATATATACTCTCATAAAGTATTATTTTTTTAATAATTTTACTTTAAACTATTGTAATAACTTTTCAATTTATAATTTAAGAGAAAATGGAAAAATTTCATAGATAAATATAAAAGTTATGATCTTTTAATCGAAAGTATAAAAATTTATAAAATTATTATAAAGTTTTTTATATTATCATATTGACAGTTATTAATTCTTGTTTAAATTTAGTTTCATAAGCAAGCCAGATTTCTAACTAGATTTTAACACTTTAACAATATCAAACTATTTCAAGATTTAAGTTTTATATGCATATATTTGAATATTAAATGTTGATTATTATATTTATTTATAATTAGCGCTTCTCGTTTTAGAATAATCATTAATTAAGAAAGAACATAATTTATGATATCTTAGAAGATATATATTTTAATAATTAATCTAATTAATTTATTACGAGTAAAGTTGACAATATTTAAATTTACTGGATTAAAGTATTCTTTGAAAAAAAAGCATAATCTTTTAATTTCATCTATATTGATAGAGCATGTGAGTAGCATTCTTTACCAAGATTTCTTAATTAGAAAATTCCTTTTAAATCCTGGATCCACAACGCATCCAATTTTATATAGACTCAATATAATAAATTAAGGAATATAAAAGTAAATTACAAAATTATTCTATATTAATTATAAGTTTTGTTTTTGTATAAAATTGTTAAATATGTAAAATGAATAAATACATATATTTATTTATTCCTCAATATTATTGAAAAAATCTCCTCAAAATACATAAACAAAAATAATAATTTAAGAAAATTGCAAATATTGTTTACAATACAAAATGATAATACTAATTGTTAAAATAAATAAATATACTTATTGTAAGTTTTCTTAAATTTTTATCGATAGGCCATATCGTTTATTTAGCAATTATTCCAACATAATTTAATTAGGCTTTAACTCTAGATTGAAGAATTAGAAGAAAAAAAACTAATTTAAATCAAAAGATTTATAGATTTTATGGAAATATATTAAATAAATTTAAATTGGCAATAAAATAAGTCCACCATTTTTGTGAGCATTATTTAATTTATGAAAAATTTATGCAATAAAACATAATCATTTTTTTTTTTTTTTATAATTCAATTTCCCTAGAAGTTTTTAAAATATGATAATCGTATTTTAAATAATTATTTAAGTTAGTTTTTAATTTATAGACCTTTAATTTGTTATTGTAGAAAAAGATCTGAATTTAAAAAATTAATTATAATTAAATTAATAATAAATCGTAATCGTGGTAGTTAAAGTTGGACAATTTAAACAATATTGGGCTCATTCAATAGATAATTTAAAATTAGCTTGGTTTTATTATTGGCGGCACTATTATATTGAATTCATTAAGCGAGAAAGTTTGACTTTAATGTGAGGGTATAATTTAATGATTTTAGATAGGCTTAATTACAGTCGAGTTTTCTAACTCCAGTTATGCGATATAATAGTATTAAAGCCAAGCTAATTTTAAGTTATCTATTAAATGAGCCCAATATCGTTTAAATTGGCCAACTTTAACTTCCACGATTTCAATTTATTGTTAATTTAATTATATTATATTTTCCAAATTCAAATGTATTTCTATATCCTATTTTAATTTAATTAATCTTAAAATTTTACTTCAACAATTTGTTTTAATTTTCTTAATGCTTTAATAGGAGGAAAGCTGATTTTTCTATATTTTAATCTTCTTTACTTAATATTTATTATTTTTATTTTCCAATCTGAGATAATTTTATTCGTCAACTGAGTTATCCTATAATAAAACTATAATAGTAAATTAAATTTTATAATTGAATTTATTATGAAGTAAGGAAGACTTTTGAACTTAATCTTTTCTTCCTTTGATATTTTGTTAAAAATTTATAGTATATTTTAAATTAATTAATTATTGTAATATTATTTAAAAGCTTAAATTTCAAAGAAAAGATGATAATAAAATTTCTTGCTCTGATTTTGTGTGATTAAATTGTATTTTATTTTTTAGGAAACAGAAAAGTAGTTCTAGAACTATAAATACAAGAATAGTAAATCTTTAATTCAATTACCCTAAATATTTATTATAGATATATTTTTTAATAGCAATTTTGGGACAAGATATAATCTTTATTCATATTTATGAGCTAAATTATGCAATAATAAAATTTAAATTTTCCTTATTTACTTCAATTTACTAATAAAAGCAATAAACTAAAATTAGAATTTATTAACAATTAAAATTCAAAATCACAAATATCTTCAATTTTTATAAATTTAAGGTTTATAAAATCTTTTGAATAATTTAAAAAATAACTCCAATAAAAATTCCAAATTTATAATATATTATCGATATAACATATAGTAGTTCTATATAAGATAGTAAAAAGCTTTTGAAATATTAAATAATCTAATAAAAATTGAAGATTATCTTGATTCCAAGCATTTTTTTCAGAATAATTAGAAGTTATTTAGAAATTTCACAAAATCAATTAAATAATATAATATCTTTTTTATAAATAAAGTTATTTTAAAAATATGATATTTTAGTCACTGTGTAAACTTTTTAATTCTTTTTGAATTTTAAACAGTTTCTTAATTATCGACTAATGCAAGTATTTCTTTTGAAATTTTACTATTGTCAGTTTAGCTATTAATGCTATAACACTTGAAAGACCTCCAGTTTAATTTTTATTTTATTGATATTCAGATATATTTAATAAAAATATAGTAAACAGTTAAAGATATGCAATTCATGAAAGTCTTAACAGATCGATTTAAGTGATCTTCATTTGAAGAAGTATAGAATTGTATTGAAAATTAACTATATATTTTAAATTATCTATGAAAATTAAGGATTTCCTCCTTCTTTTGCTTAAAAGTATGATTGAGATCCGCTCACCAATTCTAGGTAACTAAACTTTAGTGTTTAATAAATAAATTACTAAAAAAAACAAAAAATATTTTTATATGAATTAAATCAATAGATTTATACTCAATTTTTCCAATCATACTTCCAAACCAAGAATTAAAACTCTTGCCCTTTTATTAATTAGTTTTTTAATTCTATTTTTTATTAATAAATAGAGCGCTGTATTGCTATTATTTAAGTTACTTTTTATTAAAAATAAAAAAGCTTTTTTTAATTTAACAAATATAAATTTTAATCACGTTAATCACGATTTGAAGTTATTTTCTTTCTTAAAAACCTCAATTTCTATCTATGAATAAATTAAATTCAATTTAGATATGTACCCATAAAATGCTATTATAATCTTCTAGATTTATTAGAATAGGTATTTTTGAAATTGTATGAAAAATGTTGATTTATTAAAATCTATAAGTCTATTTTTTAAAATAAAAACATAAAAGTAATACCATATAATTTTCTATGGATTAAGGGATTAAAAAAGAAAAATTTAGTTAAATAAATATTTTTAGATGCGAAAAATTTGGTTTAATACTATAATAAGAATTTCAAAGTATAAATATATGAAATTATTTTTAAAATTGAATACCACTAGAATTGATATATAAAAAAAACTTAGCATATTTTTATAAGATTCTTAATAAAGCCTATTTATATATATATTTTTTCAATTGTAAATTTACTTTTATATCGTGAAAATAGTAAATATTAATTAATCCACTAACTTATATAATATATTAAAGTTTGTAAATCTTATGTTTCTAAGAAGTTATTCTGTAATTTAAATTATTATTGAAGTTTAAATTAAATTTATGAAAAAAATATTTTACATTTAAATAAGAAAACACAAAAACAAATAAATTACAAAAATATTAATTGAGAATAGGAATATAATACTCCTTCTGAAAAGCTTGAGCAGTTTATAGAATTATAGTGATAACTAGAATAATTTAAGTATAATTATAATAAGCTTAAACTATTATTTTGAAATTACTACAAAGGATTATAAGAAAAGAAGATAAAAATCGATTTATCTATATATTAAAATTCATTAAATTTAAATATTAATCTTTTAAAAATCTACAAGTATATAATCATTTCATACCTTATATATTCATATATTGAACTATGAATTTTATGTATTTTTTAGCTAAAATTCATTATTTCAATATGAGACGCCCATGCTGTAAGATAGAGGATATTCGAAGTTCTGGTATGAATATTTAATTGGGTTTTGCTTGAATTCATCAGGATCAAAATAACTAGTCATAACTAGAACTTTAATTGTTGTTTTATCAAAAACATTTTCGATTTCTGATTTTTCTGCACAAGTAAAATTTTTATTCTATTCTTGAAGTATCTCATTAAAGTAAAACTAAAAAATTAAAATTAAAGTTTAGTATTAAAGTAATAAAGTTACTCTTTTTATAGCTTTTATTAAAGCTTGTCGCAAGAAGAAAAAATCTTTTTATATAGGATTTGTAATTATAATTATTTACATTTAGTAGAAATTCTTGCAAAGCACTTAATTTAATGTTGTCATTTTTTAATTTGATAATTTTGAAAGTAATAAAGAATCATCCAAATAAAAGTTCAATAAAATGATTATAATAACGGTCATTTTTTCTGATTAAATAGGCATTAAAAAATTTCTAATTAAAATATTAAGTCTCAATTAAAGAATATATCTTTGACCTTATTTATCAAGACTCCGTGATTGTCTTCAAAAGAGATCTTGCAAAATAGAAAAATAAAAAAGTTTTATATTATCGGGTTTCCTTAATTTTTTCTAAAAATAAATTATAATTTTGTAATTGTTAATATTATTTTGAATAATAATTTTATTTTCTTGACAAATTATTAAATGAGAGTTAAATATAAGAATTCATGGTTAATTTTTAAATGATTATTATGAAAGAATTATATTATTTTGATTTTAATATAAAAAGATTTTTTATAATGAAAAATAAAATGTATTTTAATTTGCAATTCTATAATAATAATAATGATATTTAAAAATTATTTATATAAACTCTAAGAAAGTACAGTTATAAACATTTAACAATAAAAATCTAGATAGAATTACTTTTATGGGTTTGATTGTCACAAGGTGTGATGACTATCGAAAAAGTGCTAAAATTTCCTGTCAAACTCCCTGCTAATTAAAATTTGAGATTATCAGGGCATAAAAGAGCGCTTGTGTGCATCTGTTCAGCGATTGTTTGATCACCACCAAATCTATTTTTAGTACAAGAACTTATTATATATATTTCCATTAAATAAATCAAGTTGATTGCTTTTTATATTTAATTTTCATATAAATCCCATATATCATGCTTCAAATGTTAAACAAACATTTATATAAAATGAAACTTAATTGGAAAGCATCTTCAGTCCTTTCTTAAACCCCTTAGCTGTCATAGTTGACACTGAAATTTCTTACTTTTATTTAGAAGTACCGATAAATATTATCGGAAACATCCTATGAACTATCATTGACTGAAAAAGTTATTCCAATATCAAACTTTTACATTAAATAATTAAGTAATTAGGATAAGTTATAATTCTAAGGTAATTAGGGTAAAATATAAGAAAACTAATTATTAATAAGATTTAACAAAATAAGCCAAGATATATAATTTCTCAAAAAAATCCCTAAATTTTGAAATGTTAATACAAATAATTAATTAATATACTTTAATTGTGAGATTTAATCTATTTATAATCATAATTGCCTATTGCAGACTAATATTATTTAAGCGCTTTTATTTTTGAGAAATTCCCATTAGTTCAAATATTTTTAATCCAACAAAAATTAATTTTACCCATAATTAAAGATTTTCAGGAAAATTATCGGTGAATAGACATTTAAAAATATAAAAGTCAGGTAGCCTTTTTTAAACATAAAAAATCTCATGAATTTTATGAATTAATGAATTCATTAAACAAGTATTTTGAATATAAATTAAAATTCTTTTGCTAGTCAACATCTATCAATATATCTTCCTTGAGAGGATCTCTGTAAAGAGTCTTTTTTACAATAGTACCTTGTTTGTTATAAATATCAGTAAGTCCTAAGATAAAATAAAGCAATCAATATTATAAGTAAATTATAATTATATCAATGTTTTTACTTTAATTATAAATCAGTATATATCATATTAAAATTAATGTTTATGACTTATTATATAAATAATATTTCATTTTTTGTTGAACACAGCTAGCCTAGTAATAATCGTGAAAAAACCACCAAGAAAGGTTTGGTAGGTGTCCTTAGATTTGTACATGAGATTTATGGGTGCCCCATACATATCCACAGATCGCACCATTCTTTTAATTTTGCCTCTAAACTACATCTTATTAAACTTTAACTTTTTAATTACATATATTATTGATCTATTACAATCGATTTGAGAATTCTAAATATAAGATTTTATAAAATCTTTGTATTTAATTGATTTACATGCGAGTAATATTTTATTTAATAAATGGTATTAAGTATTTAAAGGAGTATGACCATTATAATGTCATAATTTGAAATTAAATTTTTTCATTATAATTTCATTTAATTATTTTTAAAATAGTTTAAACGCTATGCTGTATTAAGAATATCCTTTTTCTAAAGTTTATTTAACTATAATTTGGTGAAATCTTAAGTAAATATATAAAAAGCTATTTCTTCTAAAGGAATTGAATTTATGGAGATTTTCATGTTAAATTCAGGATTTGATAAAAAGAATTTTCACTTCCAATTAATTATCATTTTGGAATTTGAAAGCATTAATTAATTTTGATTAAAAAAAATTACAACAATTTAAAAAGTATTTACAACTAATAAATTTTACAAAATACTTTTTTATCTTAGAGCATATATTTATTAATGTCTTCTAAATATAAAGGCAAAATATTGAAATTATAAGTTTAAACACAAATAATTTAAAATCAAATTGAATTAAAGAATATTAATAATATAATAGATAAGAGATCTTAATTTTACATTTTAACAAACTCAAATCTCTTCTATTAATAACTTATTTGACTATACAAACTATTTTTTATTAAGATTTATGAAATGAGACTTTATTTTATTTAGAATTCTTAAATATTTTCATTAAATAACTTTTGAATAAAAATTTCAATATTTAAAGCTTTGTTTAAAATATATAAATTGTGATAGCTTAAAATACTTTTTAAAGACTTTTATTGAGAAAAATTTCCTTATATGTTAAAAAATTTTTACAAAAAAATTTGATTCGTGATTGTAAAGATAATTCAATATTTTATAGGTAAAACTAAGGTTTGCATGAATAGCAATATTTTGTAAGAAAAATTATGCTTAATTATTAGAATCAAGTTTATCAACAAATTATTTATTTTATATAATTAATAAATTATAAAAATAATAACTTATCAAGATAAAGTATGATTTGAAGTAATTAATGAAATAACTAAATATTTGATTACAATATTAAGATACTAATAGACAAGCATACTTTAAATAAAATTATATATTTATTAAAAATGTTATGTAAATTCAATGAATCAGATTTCTATTATAAATATTGTTCATAATAAATTAATTATACATTTATACTTATCTTTTAAATGGCATAAAAACTTTAAAGATGGTAACTGAAAATTCTAATTTTTAATTATATTATTTTGAAACGATAATGTTTTTCTGTTTTTAAAATTGATGCTAAATCATTTTAATATTTGTATGAGTGCTCTTTCATAGTCTTTTTCATTCTTGTAAAATTGGCAATTGCTAAAGTATTTTAATAATATTTATACTTAAAGTATTTCTTAAATGCGGTTGATCTTGTAAATTAAATTCATACAGTAAAGATAGAAAATAATATTGTTGAGTTATACATAAAAATATTGGGTCAGCTTTCCATATTCATCTATTAATATGTCTTTTCTATAAATCTATTCAATTTTCAACTATGAAATCTTCTTATTTTTTTAATTTTATGTATTATTATCTACAGATATTTTTTTTAATTTTTCATTTATATTTGATTAAATTTGATAACTTCAGGATTTATAAACTATTTTATTAATAATTAATAATAAATTGCTTGCACACATATGAACGAATCCTTCACTCTTGCCTCCTGCTTTCTTCAAGCTTTACAAGTTTTCACCTAAAGCCCCACAACTGCATAGATTAGGAATTTCCTCGCCACTCAATTTTTCACCTTTCTCTTTAACTAAGGCTTTCAATGCTTTCAAGTATCTATAGATTAGAAAAAAACAATGTTTTTAATTTTAAATGCAAAATATCTAGTTTTCTCTACTTTTTATTTCTTTTCTTGCTCGCTCATGCCTTGTGTGTTTCCACTAAGCCACCATTTATTCTCCTTATTCTATGCTGAGTTAATTATTATGCTATAATTAAAATAATCTTAATGTTTTTACTATTTTTTATAGTTAAAAGCAGTTGAATTTCCTTTCTTCTATGATTACTTAGTTTAATTTCCAGAAACACCTGTAACAAACTTATCAACCTGCTTGAAATCTCTATTTTATCTGAATCTCTGCAGCATTGAGTACTCATGTAAATCGTAAATGGCATGCTCTGTTAACACTTCCTTGTCGTTTACACCAATCTTTTCGAGTTCTTCGTGGTCAATACGTTGGTATAAATCTCTTAGGTTTAAGACTTTTAGATCTTGTTGCTATTGTTATAATTGTTACTGTTGGTCTTAAGCTTGAGTTTAATCGTGTTGTATAAAAAGATAATAATAGAAGTGTCAAATAAAATTAAGTTTTATTATTAAAAATTCTTTGAGTATACATCATTTTATTTGAAAATTAGAAATTTAATTATTAAAGTAAAGCTTTCAAATTATTTTTATTAATAGATATTTTAAAATCGTTATATTTAAAAGTATAAAATAACTTTACTCTTTAAATCCACAAATATTTAAATTATCGTGTAAAGATTAAGATTCATCATGTTCAGATACTTCCTAAATGGGCTCAGACAGTACTTTAGACTAATACTATGACTGTAAATTGCTCTACTCGTGTTTGATTTAAGCATGATAATTGGTATGTTAACCTGCTGGGTCATCCTAACTCAATACTGTCACATTCCCCTTGTTTTTGTTCTTATCCCAATTTTTCATCATTAATTTCCTTTGCTTCTCAGCGTAATCCTTGGCCTTCAATATTCTCTCTCTATCCTTCATCTAAGCCTCAATCTCACTTTATTTCTAAGTTTATTGCTACTTTTACAGCTTTTCCTTAGCAGATTTCTTGGTTTTATCTTGAAATTCCTTAAGTTTCTGTTCTTTTTCTTGTTTGCGCCTCCTGGCTCTCTCTTCCTCATTAATTGCATTGTATTCTGCGTTTATGAAGCCATCTTCGTAGGATATCTGAGACATGCTGCTACTCATATGACTGGATGACATATCGAGGGGATGTTGAATCACTGGTGGCTGCTTAAATGCTGAAGAGAGATTAGATTGGTTTAGACCGCCTCCTAAAGTACCAGTCTTTTCAAAACCTTAACCCTTAATAATAATCTTAAATAATTAATAATAATTTAGCCCATATAACTCATGGTTGAAGTCATGTAGGAAGACTGTGCATCTGACCTAGAATCATCAAATCCATCAGGGTCTGCATGTTTTATTTAAACATAAATTATAAAACTTTATCAAAGTATGTTAATTATTAAGATTGACACTTTCATTAGCGCGTTTATTGATGTTTGTTGTTTTATATTTTTGTTATTTCTTTGAAGTGGATGAGCTCATACTCATATCAGCCATTTGTTTGTTCATTTTTGATTAAATTCTAAATATTCAAAATTTAAATTCATAAAATCAATCTGAAATTTAAATTCACTTTCTTAATGACATTGTTTGATAGGGATTAAATATGAATCTAGAATTTAATTAAGAAATTACTGTGAGACATTACGATATTTTTCATTGGTTTTATGATTTTTTTTTGCATAATCTCCTCTCAATATCTTATATTTTATCAGTTTAAAATAGTTTATTTCTGTATAAACATATAAAAATCTGTTTGTCTTTCTCTTCTTCTTTTTATGTTTTCTCTTCTTCAATCCCTTCTACTTGCCATTATCATACTACTCATCATTATCCTCATCAGTACTGTCTTCTTCTTCCTGTACCTTCTCCACTTCCTTGCCATCATTGTCAACTCCATCGAGTTCATCCTGTTCTTCTTTCAGTTTCTATAACCTTGCCTTCTCCATCATTTTAATGCGATGTATCCTGGCTTGCCTCCTCCTTTTGTTGTTCTCCTTTTCTTCCTCAACCAACTCAGGGTCTTCATCCTTAATGAATTCCTTGATTTCCACGTATGGGATGTGGCCTTAATTATTGAAGAATACTTGCTTAATATCATCGTAATACTTCACTATTACTATTGTGAAGATTAATAGTTGGATTGAAATAATCGCACCCACAGCTGACATAAAATAATATATGGGCTTAATAAAGTAAAACTTTGCTATAGAAATTTATTAAAAAATAGTTATATAAAGACCAGGTATCTACATCCCATTTAAGTCTTCTTAGTGCCTTCAGCGAGTCTTCACTTTAATTCTAAGTGAGTGATTCAGAAATCCATAATTCACTTAAATGACCTATTTTGATAAAATATTTAGAATAAATTGGTTTATAACAATAATTGTTAGTAATAGACAACGTCTAATGATTATAGATTTTACCTCTTAAATAGAAGAATGTCGAAAGAGGTACCACAAGCATTAAAACAGTGCATAAAATGACCTGCTCCTTAAGACTTTCCAGTCTTTTCTCTGGTCTCTCAGCCATTATTATTAATATTAATATTATTAACAACTAAAACTTAATTAAATTAACTTAATATAGAATCACACAACTTAATCCCCAATAATCATTCGATTCCTTTTCATATAATTCAAGTGAATTTAGACTTAAATACCCCAAAGTTACTCTAAGCTTTATTTTTGAGTTCTTAACTCAAAAAAACTCCAACTTCAACAATCTCAGCTCTGGCCTGCTTCAAATCCGACTCAATCAAAACCTTTTCATTCTAGCATTTATCATAGTTTTGTTGAGTGTCATTTAAGCGAGATTGAAGATATTTCAATTCTAATTCGCTTTGTTTCAGCTCGTACTTCAATTGAAGTAGATTCTCATGATGAGTTTAGTTCAAGGATTACAACTGTTGGTTGTGGAGAGATATAGTGATTGATTGCTAATCTTAGGAAGTAGTCAGGTTTTTAGTCATGAGAAATTGCTAAATAGCTTCAATAGGATTATAAAATCCTGAACTACTATGATCTTATCTGAGATTGAGGACCAAAGAATAAAGTGGTTTAAATAAAAAGTCTAATCATCTTTTTTACATTGTAAAATAAAATAACAATTAATATAAAGTGCGAGGCAAAACAACACCATGATTCCAGCTAAGCGATAAAAGCTTCTATTTGTCTATATTTGATCTCTCTTATTCCATGAACTATTTATATTCCCACTTTTACCCACATTTGCTGATATTTTATTACTAAGACTTTATCCACTAATTATTCTCAGCAGATCATTAACACTTGGAGATTGTTCAAAAGTGCTCTTTTATTCTATAATTGGGGTCATATCTCTCTTCAAATAATCTTGAAATTTCTGATGATCAAGCTGCTAATTTGAATTTAGATTTTCTGCTTACAATTAGGTTTTAGTGTAAAGGTTTTAAGTAAATTTGTTCTTTGTTTAGGAATCTCTAGAATTTCCAGAAGAAGCTTAAATAAACTATTCCAATATTTCAGATTGTTCGTTCTCATTAAAGAGCCTTTGGAATTTATGACATGGAATATTTTAAAGCACTATTTAAATATAAATGCTTTTTATTTTAAACATATGAAATTTCTCAAATACATCTTTGTTATGAACATCTCTACCTTAGTAGATAAACTGAAGCTAATTTGCCTTATTCTGGCCATTTTACATTTTCTCAGTTTCAGATTAACTCAGTAAAATAGATTCATATGTATGATTTGGGCTACTCTCAATTGACCCCTGTAACATCTAACAATTTCTATTATCATATTACTGCTACTACTTTAGATACATTTGCTAATTTTACTTAGGCTTAATGAAGTCTACAGTATCAATTGAGTCCCTTAAGATTTTCACTTACCCGTCATCTTCATAATCATTCTGAAATTAGTTTACAATAAAATCCTCTAGTCTTATAGAGTTTAAGTGGTTTTAAGTTGTCTACTTTTTAATTGAGGTTTTCTTACTCTCTTCAGTATCGAAATCCTCAAAGATGTGATTATAGAGCTATTAATTAGTAAGGTGATTCTTTTAAGTTTAGGTTTGCGATTAAGAGTCCATTTTAAAAGTTAACGTGATTAAATTAATTTTAAATGTCAAACTTAAATAAACTAATCAATTATTGAAACTTTAAACTTAACCAAAAGATAATCTTTGAATAGGTTAACGATATTGACTTTTTGAACCATTTGGACTTTGTCTCTGTTTCTCAATTAAACTTTCTGTATCAAAAGAAATAAATGAAATCTTGCTAGTTAATTGGTAATTTGAATCTATTCCCCCTAGAATTACAAATTCATCTGGGTTTTAACCTGGAACACAGAAATGATCAGCTCTTGCCATCATACCATTACCAACTATTTCGATTTGGATCCAGTTTAACCTATCAAGAGTCAATAGATAAATATCACTGTGCATGAACTTCCCTCTATCATTTCTTCCCCCTGTTATAATAAGAGAATTTTCTTTTTCAAAATAAGTCAAAGAATGAGAATACCTTGGCTTTGGTTTTCTACCTGAGCAGAGTTTATCTCCATTAATCCATTAAAGCTAGTCTTTAAATGGCTTTAAAATCCATAAATCATTGGAAGCTGAGCCATCAGATAATAGACCTCCAAAGATATAAAAACCCTCTTCCTATATAAGCTGTGAGCTATTACCCCAATCAATATCTTTTAAGTTCAAAATTGTTCGCATGGAATCAGAATTCCTTTAATTGTAGAAAGCTGAATGACCTCTAGAATGTGATAGGGGTTGAATTTAATTATCGATGATAGGAATGTCAGTGATCCAAAAGTTTTCATCAAGATCATAAATCAGCGTATCACTTGATTAATAATTGAATTCATTTATACCACCAAATATGACCATAAACCTGTTAAGTTAAAAAGCAGAATGGTTTCTTCTAGAATATGGCTGTAATTTATTTTGTATCCTCTCTGTCCATTCTTTTGTGTCTATGTTATAACAGATCATATCTTTAAGGGCTTATGATTTGGATTTTATAGAAGCACTACCAGTTTAGCCTCCATAGAATATTAATGAGTTTTCATATTAGATCATACTATGGTTGAACCTACCTTGAATCTTATGCTCATAGTCGTGATAAATTAGCTTAAATGCATTTGTCTCTAAATCATACTGTTCTAACCTGGGAAGAGGAGCTATATTTCTTCCTCCAAAAATATAGACTTTATTGTCATAGCTTGACTTTAGAATTGTTGAACCCTCTCTTGTTTCCATAATTTCTTAAGAGCTTACGGGATCTTTTTAAAAATACGAAAATGCTTGCCTAGGACACTTATGATTATCCTTTTTTAACAGATAGAATTTAATGAAAGCTTCTTTTGTGTGGGGAACTCTCGACATCATATTAGAATAAACTATTTATTATACATCGAGTCTATTGTTAGATTGACTTGGTGTTGAGTTTCGTTTTCTTAAGAAAAGTTAGTTATATTGGGTAGATAGAGAAGTTTAAGGTCTTTAGATATTTGACGAGTTAAAAGATGTGTTTTAAATAAAATTATAATTCAAATAGTGTCATATAGGTTTTAATCTTAATTTTTCTTATATTCATTCATCATTTACATTCTTTTCAATTGTATTTGTAATTTGCTATACTATATTTTACTTTAAGGAGTCCCTGACCTTGTTTTTATACTAAAAGTATCACTTATTGGTGTCTATGGCTTTGAATGACTCCGCTATTTTTACTTAAGATTATTAATAAACTTAGGTTCAAACAACGATTGGTTCATTTCAGCAATAGTTTAAAATTCTAATAATCGTTTTTTGGTTTCCAGTTTTATGAGTTCTTTTTCATTTACATCATCTTTGAAATGACATAAAAACGCCCTAGAGTCTTCATTTTATTTGTAAAGAGAAGAATCTTTTAGAGTATGTTCACCTGAGAAATTCTTGCTCATATCGTAGTTATCATCTTTAAATTATACTCGTTTACCTATGCTAGATCTTAATTAGTCCTTGTTGGATTCATTCTAATCCGACTTTGTTGAGAATAGTTGCTTGGCCATATCTAGCTCAGCACTGACGTTTTTAATTCTTATTTTAGGCATTAAGGCAATCTTTCTTTTTTGTGAAATGTTTTGAACCAATATGTTTTGGAATTGCTGCTTCTTATTCTCCATCATGATAAATTTGCTTAAATATTATGTCAAACTTTGAAGAACAAAAATATTCATTATGATAAAGTAATTGAAAATTAGCTTGTCGGTTTTGAATTATTAGATAAGTACAAAAATTTTAACAAATTCGTTAAAATCTATTCCCTTAATAAAAACCAACTAAAAGTAATTGTCAAAGTTGCTTTTTTACTTTCCTAATACTTCCTATATTTAGGTCTAATTATCAAAATATCTGAATCCCTAAAACTCAACTGAGGGAGTTCTTCTATTCTAAACATATTTAATCGGTATTTCTTCTTTTTATTTAAAATTTATTTTCTCAGTTGCCTTAACAGGGCTTATTGAGCTTTATAACTTTTAAGGATTAAACTTTGAAGTAGTTGTCATTCTTGTAGGTGAATTTCCATTTGGACTTTGAATAATTGATTTCATGTTTTATTATTGAATAAAACTTATTTTTTAATTATGTTCATAATGTGGGGAAAAGTCAATTATATGATAAGAATTAAATTAATTGATAAATTGTGATTTTAATTTATATCATAGCAAATATTTTAATGGCGAATTCAGGGAAAGTAAATCTTTACAAACTTAAGTATAGAATAGTCTATTGTTCAGGTATAGTTATACTTTATAATTTCATTTAATAGGTGAGGATCAAGAATATCCAGTTACAGAATTACTAGACAATTCTCCTCAGAGTAGAGGATGGCAAAGTCCAAAATTCTGTGAGTATCCGCAGGAAATTATAATCTAGTTTACCAATATTGTGCGACTTAAGTAGATTCAATTTCTATCTCATCAGTCGAAGATATCTCAAAAAGTCGAATTGCATACTTATGTGCCAACTGGCACTCAAGCTTTGAGCACTTAAATTCCTCTGAATATGATAAAATTTTAGAAACTTGGCTTCTTAAGTCTTGATTCAAACGAAAGATCTCAATTCCAAGCACGTGAATTAAAGAGCGTGTACGTTGATTCTGTTACATTACTACTCAAGCTAGTCTTTCATAAGTGCTTTGTGAACAAGTACAATCTTTACAATCAAGTGGGATTGATAGCTGTGAACTGCATGGGAGAGATGCACAGTTTGATAGTTGGGAGTTAGGGTAGCCCTGGATTAGGAGGTTAAGCTAGAATATCAAGTGTATATTAGAGTACTTAAGGGCCCATTACCAACATAGAAGAAGAGCTTAGCTTAGATAAGAACACATTGGAGACATTCAAAATAATATAGCTAAATTAATTGGCAAACTTTACAAAATGTTTTATGATTAAAGGCCTTATATGCGGCTAAAGAAAGAGCAGTTTAAATGGATGATTTTGATGAAGCAAAGAGAATAAAGGACACTATTGATAGATTAAGAACAGTTTCTACATAGATAGCATAACTTGAAGAAAGAAAAATCATAGCCATTAAAAGTGAAGATTATGATGCAGCTAAAATAATTAAAGTTGAGATTGAGAAATTGAAATCTGCTGCAATGTAGCCTAATTTCTCAGGTCCTCAATTCCCTCCCTAATATTATGGTTAAGGTGCACCAGTAGTAGGAAACACTAATTATACAGCCTTTGGTGTCGGAGGAGCAAACGGAGCAGGGCAAGATAATCATTAAAACTATGCTATCCCTATGGGAGGTCCAAACCAATCATCTCCCTAAATGAATTCAGGTTATCAAGGACCTTATGGATAATCATAACCCCAAATAAAAGGTCATTATGAAGAAAGAAAAGGCGATGACTTATATGGTTAGGGAGAAGGGTTTGGTAGAAATCCAAATGCAAGCGGTTTTATGAATGATGACTAAAACACTCGTCATCATGATGAAGAAATCAAGATCTAAGATTTGTAATTGAACAATAAACAATCTCCTCCAAGATAAAGCCTCCTCCCAGATATAAAAGAACCTTAAGGATTCAACAGACCTTCAATTTCTTATGACGATTAAGTAATACCCACTTTGAATAACAAAGGTCCAGGTAAAAAGTTAGATGAAGGAAACGGTGGTGGAGGGTAGGATCAAGATGATGGCAAAGTAGAAGAAATATCGCCTGAAAACATGAAATATGCTGAAATTCTCATTCCAGTATTTGGAGAAGAGACTGTTAAAAAGATGTTCTAAAAACCTTGGGCAATCAGGGATGAAGGGCTTAAAGAATGTGAAGATATTATCAAGAAAAACGGAGTTGACTAATAAACTTTCTAAGCTGCTTTAAGCGCTTCAGGCTAAGCAATGGGTGATAAAGTTGCTCAAATTATTACAAGAGGCATGTCACTGCTGTAAAACACTTTAAAAAACGGTAATTCATAAATGGAACCTGGAAGCTCTTCATAGATAGTATTTAATCAGTTGTTCGTTAGACTTGGAGACAACAATGCTAGAATAAGAGAAAAGGCAGAAGAACTTCTACTTTTGATGGCTGGTTTTAAATCCTTTGGAGCACAAACAGTTTGCTACAATATTATGAAAGGTCAAGTTAAAAAGTCAGCTCAATTTTCAGTCAAACATATCCAGGGTAGACTTCAACTTTTGCACAAAATTGTTGAGAAATATCCTGTTAGCAAGCATAATATCAATTATTAGTAATGTTTAGAATACGCATTCTATTTTGATACATAATGAGAAAAAAAAAAATTGTAAATTCTTTTTATTGATTACATGGCTTTTAGCATTCAAATGGAGAAATAAGAAGTTAGGCGTACAATGTGATTCTTGAAATTTACAAGTCAGTCGGATCTTCAGTGAAAAAGCTTTTAACTGGCTTAAGACCTGCTTAGATGGAACTACTAGAGAATGGTTTTTGTGAGGTTGATGGAGTTGATCCATCATCTTTGAAAAATAAGGGATCTCCTCAAAAAGATGCCGCTACTGTATCCACAAATATTATTGCATAAATTTACACCATTAAATAAAACTACAATAGTTAATTAATATATTGACACAAAGATCGGTATTGGAAGCAAACCAGCAAGTTCATAGAAGAAAACAAGAGGTGGAAAAGAAGACGCTTTGAAATGCCAATTTTGCAATAAATCTGATAAGACTTTCACTGTGAATGAAAATCTTGACATGCACTTCTGGAAAGATTGCGTCATGCTCACTGAATGCAAGCATTGCAGCCAAGTCATTGAGATTGAAACATACAATCAACATTTACTAAAAGAATGCGATAAAGCCTCAGATTTCAAGCAATGTGCAAGATGCAAAGAGAGTGTCAATAAGAGTGAATATGAAGACCATGTAGCTAGCAAATAATGCCTAGTCAATAAACCTTTAAAAGCAGCTAATAGATGCGCACTTTGTCATTAGGACATTAAGGCAGGTGAAGCTGGCTGGAAGAAACATTTGATCGAAGAAGGGTGTCCAGCTAATCCCAGGAAAAAGTGAAAATCATTATCTAATTATCGATTTTTTTCAGGTTGCAACTCTTTTTCTAACCTGAGTGATCAATTCTTACAATATTTTTATTTATCCATCTTTCAAATATCTAAGTTGATATAAGAATACATGAAAGCAAGGATCAGAAGAAATGAATTTCAGGATAAATATTACAAATAATTTTTAACTGGCAAAAGTTTATATCATAATAAGTGTAATTTACTATTGTCATTAAAGTTTAGATAAATTTCACATGTATATAGTGTGAATTTCATTTAACCCTCATTAAATTAATCAAAATAAAAATTAACTATTGTTATATTTTTAAAAGAAATTATAAAATACTGATCATAGGAAAGCATCTTCTAAATCGAGCTCGTCCTTGATTTGATTGAAGGTCTTAATGAATTCCATGCAATCTCCGCTGGTACGTTGGAATTCGACGGCAACCTTGTCTGATTCAGCCTTGGTGACCTTGACTGTGCACTCATGTTGAACTTCTCCTTTGTCAATTAATTAAATAAAATATTATGTCATTTGTAATACCAAGCTTAATTTTATATTTATCCTCAGCAGCTTGTGCCTTGAAGCCCTTCTCTTGGAAGTAAGCGAGAAGCTCTTCGAAGACATCGTCTGGGTTCTCGGTGGTGAAGAATTCTGTGACTTTGGTGATAGCCTTGACGTACTCTTCTAGTTCTCTTCTTTGACCATCTTCGTGATCATGCTTGCTATCTTCGTGGCTTCTAGTAACACCGACTTTGCGGTACACTCTTCTTTGAGCAGCGAAACCGCCATTAGCTCTTTGAGCCTTTTCTTATTCTTTAGCGATTCTCTTGGCTTCGTTATCCTTGTCGATTCTTTCCTTTCTTAAAGCAAATTCTTGTTGAATATCCTCAAGTGAAGCAACTGGACCGTTGTACCATGGATGAGCCTTAACCTCAGATAGTGATATTCTTTGGGTTGGGTCGAATTGGAGGATTGAGGTGATCAAGTTTTTGAATTCTTCACTGAAGAATTCAGCACCATTTGGCTTATTCTTTGAGTGAGCTTTCCAGAAAAGATCAGCTCTGTTAGCACAAATTAGTCTATAGAATGGATCTTCAGGTACAGCCTTGGTGAAGGGTGGGTGCTGTGTGAAAGTGATAAACAAGATAATAGCTGATGCGAAGAGATCTACTGAAGTTCCAATATATGGCTTTCTCATGTGAATTTCTGGAGCCATATAACTTTCAGTACCTAATTTAGTCTTGCAGTAGCCTGATCCGTCTCTTCCCTCAGTTGGTGCGGCAAAACCGAAATCAGCGATTTTAAGGTTGAAGAATTGATCAAATAGGACGTTTTCTGGTTTAAGATCTCTGTGAGTAATACCCTTGTTATGAACATACTCTAGACCATTAATCAACTGGTGGAAATAGAATCTGGCAATTGGCTCAGAAAATCTTCCAGTAGTTGCAACGTAATCAAAAAGCTCACCTCCAGTAGCGAGTTCAAGAACAATATAGATAACTGCTTCTTGAGTGCCATTGGATTTCTTTACAATTCCGTCTTGTCCGTATTCAACAAGATTGACAATATTTGGGTGGCTAAGTTGACTCATAGTTTGAACTTCAGTCATCACAAGCTCTAGGAACTTTCCGTCGAGGTTTGGATTACCCTTCTTAAGGATTTTAACTGCAAAGTAAACTTAAAAATAAGTTGATAAACTAACATTCTAACATTTTATAAAAAGAAAAGCATATATCTTTATCTATTGTTAGTCTTATCAAGGCCGAGCTTAACTTTAGAGTTAGCTCCACTGCCGAGAGTTCTAATGAGAGTGTATTTACCAAGTTGTGAAGGCATATTTAAGATTTGTTTTTCTTTAAAATTATTAACTATTAAAACCTGACACAAAGATAGTAAATCTCTATTTTCTGACCTATTGAAATTTAACTAATAAATTTGAATTTATTTATGTATAAAACTTAAAAATTAAGAATTTATTGAGAAATTTGTTATAAATAAGTAACTTTAAATAATTAGCTGTATTATGTATTGATAATTTCTATTGTTAATTGATAAACTTTTGAACTTCTTAATTCAATTAGATGTGCAATCTATATCATTCATTATCCTAAGTTTCCTCTTCATATCCAAATCTATGATTAAGCCCTTTCTTTATTTCTTCAACTTAATTGTAGAAGTCAACAATATTTCCTGCTTTCTTTGTAAAATCAATTACAAACATGTTTTTATCGTTATATTTTAAGATTTCTAAAGCGAATTTCAGTCCATAATTAATATAATTTAAGTTTATAATTTTAATAATTTAACTATAGTAGTTTCAAATTCTACCTTTGCCTTGTAATCAGACTCTGAAACAGTGTATTTTGCTTCCTCATTTTCAGCTAATGTTAAGAGATGATCTTCAATGGCTTCTATAATTGTGTCTGGATTTTCCTACATCATCATAATGTTAGCTTTGACACCTGGAATTTTCTCATACGTGCGGATTGGTCTGCTTAGCTCAAACTTTTCAAGCTCTTCTTCTTCTTCCTCTTCCTCCTCATCTGAATTTATACCTTTAACCGCACGAGTTCTTGATTCGTAAACATTTCTCTTTCTAGCTTTTTATTGCTGTTTTTCAGCTCTTTCACGCTCAGCTTCTTCATCGTTAACTTACTTTCTTTCGTTGAATTCAGTAAGCACTTCTTCTTAAGTTGGAAGTGGACCATTGAACCAGGGATGTGCTTTAATTTGAGGAATAGTCAACCTTTCATTTGGATCATATGAAAACATTTTCTGAACTAAATCTTAGAAATCTAGACTGAAAAAGGCTGAACCAGTTGGCTTTCCCTTGCTGTGATACTTCCAGAACATTTCCCATTTCTTATTAACGAGAAGTTTATAGTAAAACTCATTCTTTTCAGCGACTGAGAAAGGAGGAGTGCCTGCAACTGTTATAAAGAGCACGATTGAAACAGCGAACAAGTCAACTTAATCTCCGTGATATGGTCTTTTCTCATTGATTTCTGGGGCTTAGTAGGGTACTGTTCCTAGTTTTGTAGTTAAGAAACCTGTTCCAGTTCTTCCAGCAATTGGTCCAGCGAAACCAAAATCTGCTATCTTTACATTTAAACCTAAAAATATCAGATAATATGATTCTTTACATTTTATGTATTGCTTATATTAATATTGAGACTTTAAAAATGTAAATTTTTCTAGTTAAATTTTATATCTATATAGTTTTATTAAAAAAATTTATGATAGAGAAATGAAATCAGTACATAAACCAACAACTATATAATTTCACTGATTGATAAAGTGACTTTTATTAATGGTTTAATTGAATTAGTCATCTAGTAAGATATTGTCAGGCTTAATATCTCTATGAGCATAACCAGCCTTGTGAACATATTCAATTGCATCTATGATCTAATGGAAGAAATGTCTGGCGAATTGCTCCTTGAAGTACCCTGAGTTTTTCACATAGAAGAACAGCTCTCCACCCTATGCAAGTTCCTCGACAATCACGCAGATGACTGGGTACTCAGTTCCATTGGCCTTCTTCACTGTAGCGTGTGGAATAAACTCAATCATATTTACGATTCCCTGGTTATTAAGACTTTTAATGGCTAAGGCTTCAGTTTGCACTACATCTGCCATGGTCTGAGTGAATTTTCCATCTGCTTTATGAATTTTTACAGCTACATACTGGTTTGTGTTGGTGTCTTAAGCTAGCTTCACTTTTGAGAAGGCTCCTTGACCAAGAGTCTTCATAATTACGTATTGATTCAGTGTTGTTTGATTTGTCTTTTCCATTTATTTTGATATGGCTTAAATAAAAAGACTTTATTAAATTACTAATATTTAATAGAGAAATATATCTCAGTGATATTGAATGTCTTTAAGAAATAGATATTTTATTAGATTATAATAAAGATAGCCTATCTATTTTTATAATCAATTAGTTGAATTTCGTTTATTTATTTCAAATTACTCAAATAATTTACATACTTCCAATTTTCTTTGTGATTTTCTTTAAAAATCTAAATAATATAGAAAGATCATCTTATTTTCGGTTAAATTAGTGATTGAAATTAATTAACTTATTTAAAACCCTTCTCAAACATTCTCATTTATAATATTCGTGTACTTTTGCAAATTTTATTAATAAATATATTAATAATATGCTGGCAGAGTAAAATAAACCAGTCCTAGTGGATGATGATAGCTTTATGGATTGGGAGACACGTAATGAATAGATCACCTTCTATAGACATATGGTTGCAGGTAAATAATTCATATAATCATTTCAAATGTAGGTTCGTGTGCAGGAATCATGGAACATGTTGGGATGTTTCCTTTGGATACTATAAAGGTATGTTATTAATGCGAAATGCATGATCAATTAAATGATAATGTGATTTAATTGATAAGCAAATTCAATCATTAAAGCTTAAATCAATGAAATTCAGACATTTACTTATATCAAACATTTAAACTTAACATATATGTGTTTTAGCTCTTTTTATAAAGTTTCTTAAGAATGGTTTACTTATTCATTTATGATGTAGACTCATATGCAAGCAAGTAGTAGAAATTTGACATTTATGAGAACAGCGAAGATTTTATATAAAGAAGAAGGTTTAGTGAGATTTTGGAAAGGAGCTTAAGTTATTGCAAGCGGGTGCGTTCCGGCTCATGCCTCATATTTCACGGCTTACGAATTACTGAAGGAATATTTCAATTTTAAGAACGAACAGTATGAATTTGTGTAAACAGCAATTATCGGAGCATTAACAACTTTTGCTCATGATTTCTTTATCACTCCTAGCGACAGTAAGTATTCATTAACTTTTAAGCAAAGGTTTTAATTAATGGAGTGTTTTTTCTATCAAGATATGTAAAGATTAATGAAGAATCTATACCAAGCATAATGAACATTCTCTATAGCTTTTCTTGAAAACGATTGATTAACAATAATTTTATAGTGATAAAGCAACGCCTTTAGCTATGTTCCCATTTGACCGCATAACAAGTTTTCAGATAAATTATTAAAGAAGAAGGCTTTTCAGCTTTATATAGATCTTATCCTGTGACTGTTACTATGAATATCCCTTTCGCAACTACTGTAGTTTGTGTAAATGAAAATTTAAAGACATATGTGCAACCATGGAATAAAACCAATCCCTATTTTTGGTACTTTTTCTGCGCCGGTACTGCAGGAGGAATAGCTGGCTTAGTCACTAATCCTTTAGATGTTGTCAAAACTCGTTTGTAAACTTAAGAAATAAAACCATCCTGTTATAATTACAAACTTATTTATAGGAATAATTACCTGCTAAATATTAATAATAAAAGCTTCTTGATATGTGGGATTCTCAAGTAGAGTCATGTGGTAAGAACTGTGAAGATGTAAATCGTGGGAAGGCTGATAAGGTGGCAAAAGAATGCGAGTTTGAATTAAAGAAAGTTAGATATATTGATTTCTTTCAGACTATAAAGCTAATTTATCAAAGAGAGGGTATTTCTGCTTTCACTAAAGGAGTTGGTCCTAGAATAGTTAATATAATATTTAAATAAGAAAAATAGGGGGGGTGGAATTTATTACTATTATCCTTGAAATTCATTAAACAGATATGCTATCTTATTTTAATGAATGTGCATAAATGTACCGTCAACTGCCCTTTCATGGGGTACTTATGAACTAATAAAGAGCTTCCTTGGCAGAAACGATAAGAAGAATTGATAGCATAAACTTAAAAAGTGATCCTATCATGAAAATAAATTGCAAATGTAAATAAATAGAGCGAGAGGTTTTCATCTGTCGAAATCTTATCAATAAATTAAATTCTAACTAAATTAAAGTGACTTATATTTATTTATTTCAGTAAATTAATAGCCATTCAACTTTGTCCCCGGTATAATTAAATATTATGTTTAAATTATCAATTGCACATATCTAAATTTAGCAACCATTAAAATCTTAATAACTATAAATTTATGACTTCACTTAAACAAACTTATACTATGTAGGATGTCTCTGAGTGCTCTTCAAAGTTATTATTTTAAAAATTATAATGATTAATGTTAATTTTTATGGTGAAAAATTCAAATAATTAATTTGATTTTAAAATGGGTTTTTGTACTATATTCACAAGCGCGCTCATCTTATTCAGTGGAGCCTTCATTGCGCTATCAACACTTTTTGATATTCCTCACTTAGAGAAAATATTTCTTTATGAATCCATTAAAATGGAAGAGATTATACCTAGCTCTACATACCAATCAAATTAATTAAAATCTTACTTTAATTTAGGCATAGAGGTCTATAGAAATTTTCCTATAAATTTTCTATATAGTAATGTTTTAATATTTCTTAAAATCACCCAAACATCCGTTTTACACAGTAAGAATGAGTAGAAATTAAGACTCATACTAATCTCAGTCTAAGCTTAAAAGATGATCATAAACCTAAAAACTGATAATTTTTGGTATTCCTGGAAACCTAGGAGGCTTCATATAGTTTCCACCTATCTTCAATTCATTAGATAATTATACAGTTTATCTTAACGAATAATAAAATGAAGTTTTCTATAAGACACTGAAAAATGTGTAATTCTTTTCAAATAATTTATATTAATCAGATCAAAATTTATAAAAACTTTAAATAGACACAACTCTATGGTTTTGACTTTAAAGAGCAACCTAGCGCATTTTCTCAACAAATCTTAAAAGAATAGGCTGCTTACGTAGCGGCCAGCATCTAAAAAATAATGAGCACGGAATTTGATAAAAATGACAAGTTTTCCTTATTTGCTCACTCAATGGGAAGTGTAGTCGCTTATTTAGCTATGTCCTCTTCTAAGTTTCCCATCAACTAACTTTAAAATGTTTTCACGCTAGCAGGCCCATTAGAAGAAGCTCCTTAACTATTTAATGATGGAATAGCTTACTATATCAATAAAGTTGCTATATCTTTCATAATATTTTGACTTATCACTTTTAAATCCTAAGTTACTGTTAAATATGTTATTTGTATCTTAAAAGCCAGAAGTATTCGAAAATATTCTCCATGTTAATTTTCATGGAGGTCCTAGAGACCAATTAGTATCTCAATCTTCCTCAAATTTCAATAGATTCCGATTCTTGTAACAAACTTCTCATGACTCTAATTCCATAGAAGATTAAGATGTAGACTTATAGAACCCTGCAAATTACTTAAACTTCCCTGCCTTCAAATATGCATTGAACATCAAAGCGAATTAATTGAAAAATGTGTATCAAAGTATGGATCACAATAGTTTATTTTACTACAAGCATTTCTGGGATGTAGGTGCTCCTATTATAGTACAAACTTTAGCTTAAAAGAATGATAAAGCAAGTGAGAGATATGAGTTGGTAAAGAGTCTGCTTGAGTTTAATATAGATAAAGTAATTAATATTGGTATGGAAGAGCTATCGTAAAATAGAGATGTTAAAATTGGGAAATTCGTGGGTAAAATAGCTATATAAAAGGAAAAATTGCATTTGAATGAGCATAAACCTATTAGCACTTTGGTATTTAATAAGAAATAGCTAGAATTAATAGTACCAAACACAAAGCAAAATAGTGAAGCTTATTAAGATTAAAATGGAATATTCATTGAACTCAATCTTGACTAGAAGTAAAATGATTTGAATAATGTTCTTAGAATCTAAACAAACATCGACAGAAGATCCAAAATATAGCTTGTTCTAACTTCTGATACTTTAGATAACAAATTGGTTGAAATTATTGGCCAGACTTAATATAGAGTTCACCATCAAAAAAATCTCCTGATATTAAACTTGAACATGACGCAACTCAATAACCTAGTGTCAAACTAAAATTATACACTTTAAGTCCATGTTATGTAGTAGACGAAGCAAGAATATGAAAAGAATTTGTTCAATCTCTCGCCTTGTTCCGATAAAACTAACCCTATAATATATAAGCCAGTCAAGGAATCCTACATGTACCTGTAAGCAAGCATTATTTCTACAACCTCAAAAACCTAGATAGAAGCAAATAAAATCATTAACAATGAGAATTTGCTATTTTCACCTCTTTCCATCGCTTTGGATTATAGGTATCCTCCAAAAATTAATATAATTCAATCTGATTACTAAGGATCTTCACTCCCTACTATCAGTTCTGAAGTTCCTTTAAATTTATGCATCGAATATAGTGAAGAGGAGAAAACAAACAAGCAATTCGTAAATAATTTGATTGTAATGAAAAGCAGTGATAGTGAATTGAATGAATTATTCTTTGTCAATCCACTTAAGAATTGTGTATAAACATATCCAATGATATTATTTAATTAATGTATCGATTTATTTCATTGGAATCAGTAGTAAATTTAACATATTTCCATATAATAATTAATGAGAAGAACTAGCACAAAGTAATAAATTTCTACTATCCAAATACTAGGCAATTAAAATCAGCTAAATAATGCAAATTTTACGATTTCACCAAATTATTCTTAATTAGTCAGGGAAAGTGCAGAACAACACAAATTTTACATATTTAATCAAGCTTTGATAGCGTTTAATAAATTCTTTTTATATCATATTAAGATATATTTTGACTTATATTTTTATTAAGTTATTAAGTGAATGGTAAAGTTTAATAAAGTAAAAACATAGATAAAAATAAATTACTCTAATTATTTTTGCTAAATTGGTAGTATTTAAAAAGTAATGGTGATTAGTAATATTCTTGCATTTCAATCTGATGAAATAGAATAATTAATCACTTGGTAAATTTATGGTACAGAACCCTTTTTGGATTTATTTGTATATTTTCCATATAAATATAAACTTGTAAAATAATTATTATAATAATGATTTTGTTCTTGATAATAGCAATTAACTATACAAATGCAACATGCCACAGCTTAATTATTGCAATTGGATCTATTTTGGATTAGGCAACTGAGACTAGTGATATTAATTTTTGTAAATTAACTATCAATCTTATCAATAAAAATATATTAGAGTGATGGGCAAATAGAGATTGCTTAGAATCATTACTCACTTTTAAAGCATCAAAACGCCCCCTTCACATTCTCAAAACTCGATCTCTTAATTATAACCCCACTAATATACCTACTCGCTTTCGCTCTCTCACTGGCTTTCGAACTCATAATCAAGATTTTGAAGTTTTTATTTGTTAACAAACTTTTCAAAAGGTAAAACTGGCTAGCGACTCTGCTTCACTATATATTTGTGATTTTGGGCTTTGCAGGAGCTTATTTCTCTTATAAATTTCATTTGTATTTCGGTGCGGTTACTGTTCTAGTTATATTGGCTATAGACTTGACAATTCGCACAAATTAAGTTTAAGAAGATATTCCAAGTAAATCTAGTTAAGAGAGTGATCAGTAGAAATATCAAGAAGTCAATCATGAGGCATATGCATTGAAAGTCAAGAAAGAGGAAGTAATTTATGAATAGAATATACAGAATGTGCTTCTGCCTATAGTGGTGTTTTTGGGGCAATTCATCGATAAGTATATAGTTGAGATTTGGAGATTCTAGGATAATGGAGCAAGATTTAAATATCATTATCAAGAAATGGAAACACAATAAACTTTATTAAAGCACAATTAAATTGATAATTATCTATTAATTTAAGTTTACTACATCCCTTGCTTGCTTTACATGTTAATCCTCCTAATATGTGATCTATAATCCATTAGATCAGCTTACTAAACCTACGGTAGATACCTAATTGTAGCAGTTTCATTTTTTGCAATGATTGGCATGGGTAAATTCACTCATAGAGTTAGACCTGTGTTTAGCTTGATAATGCTTGGTTTGAGCAACTTGATCATAGTCAAAGCTGCTTTTGGTAAGAATAAGCAATTAGTTAATTAGAAACCTCCTAAATAAGATGCTGAGAAGCCTAAATAAGATTGAATCAAAAAACTAGTTTCTTTATTTTTTTGACTAAAAACTATAAATAAATTGGCTTTATTAACAAATAAACATAAATTTATAAGTAATCTCTATGTAAAACCACTATATTAATCATTGATTAATACTATTTGAATGGAAGTTATGAAAATACAAATTTATAAAATAATCGAATTAATTTAATAATCGCTAAATTATTTAAGAAAAAGGGAATATTACTACTCTTAAAACTTAACTAGTAAAAATAGAAATGGCAACTGCTTAAGGTGCTCCTAGTAAGGACACACATCACAAAATGTCCAAAAAAATCGCTTAATTAACCAAGGTTATTTTTCATCTGCATTCTAAAAATGAAGAAAATAGTTAATACCAAAATTCGTAAAATATAAATTTATACTTTATTAATAATTTTGTATAATTATGATCATGAATAATGAAAATATTACAGAATATAAGAAATTATTCATATATAGATAAAATTCATTAACAGGTGCATACGAAAAAGAAATAGAAACAATCCTGCGTGAAGCAAACAACGTAATAAACCGTCAAAAAGACGCCCTCGACCGAGCCAAAGAGGGCTCCTCTCTAAAGGAAAAAATGCGAGAATTAGAGGAAAAACACACTCAAGAGAAGAAAGAATCGCAGAAGCAGTTTGAAGAGTATAAGAATCGAGTGAAGGACCGGGAAGGGCAGGTGGAGAAAGATTATCAGTTGAAAGTGAATGAGTTTAAACTGGAGGTACTAGACATGAAGAAGAAGTTTGACAGCAGAGTCGATGAATTGAGGCGATAAATGGAGGATTACAAGAAAAGCAATCAATAAAAATGCATTGATTAAATGAATAAAACATTGTTTTCTTTCAATAATTTGGAGTAATTTCAATATATTAAATGATGTAATTGATGAATTAAAGAAAGCTCATTAAAAAGAACTTCAAGCTTATATTCAAGAACACAATAAAAAGTATTGCTCTTAAAAGTATCACAATCCTCTTTTCTCTAATCAAATTACACTATCTAATTTTAGTTTTGATAATATAACGAACTATTGAAAGATAAGTTGAATACTGAAGACGCCATGAAAGCTCAATTCGAATAAGAAAAAGCCTAGATTATCAGAGACTGGGAGAAGAAACTCAAGGATGCTGTTGACAAAGCAAGAAAAGAAGAGCAAGAGAAAGCCAGAGTTGACTAGGACAAGTTGAAGAAGGATTTCGATGGTAAATTTGAGATTATGGATGGCAAAGTCAAGAAGTTAGAGCTTGAAATCTAGGAGTTAAACAGAAAAATCAAGGAGAAGGACACTGTAATAGGAGATAGAGACCGTACTATCGGGGAGAGGGACTAGAAAATCAGGGATTTGGAGAAAGAATTAGCTAAATTAAATGATATGCTAGCTAGTGGAGGACAAACTGCAAGTGATTTATAACAAAGGTTACAGTAAACTCAGTAGGAATTGAGGGAAGCATAGGAATAAATAGAGTAATTGAAGAAATAACTGAGAGATAAATAGATGGAACTGGAGGATGAAAGAACCAGAATGTAGAAGGAAATCGATAGATTAAAGGATGCAATGAGTAAGACAAGTGGCAGTTTACAGAATGAGTTGGCTTCCAGAGATGAAGAAATCTCTAAATTACAGAGAAAAGTTTAAGATTTAGAGAAGCAAATCCTAGACTTGAAGAGACAACTTGCTGACGAGCAGGATAAAAGCGAGAAAATGAAGCGAGATAACGAGAAAAAGATCAAAGATCTGGAGGATTAGATAAATATGCTCAAGAGTGAAAGTGGGGATGTTGTACAGCAACTTGAACGAAAAATTAAACAAATGATTGAGGAGCATGAACAAGAAAAAGAGCAGTTGCAAAGACAGTCAATTAGGGAGAGAGAAGACATAATAAGCGAGAATGACAGGAAAATGCAAGGATTAATTGATGAATATGAGAGGAAGCTAAGAGAATTGGAGCAAGTTAAGACTAGGGAGTTTGACTAGATGAAGCAAGAAATGGAAAGGAGGATCAAAGACTTAGAGGACTTACTTAGAAGGGAAAGAGAAAATCTGGAGGGTAACGCAAAAGAAAGGGAATAGTAATTGAAGAGAGAAGTCGAAGAATGGAAGTAGAAACTAGCAGATAAATAGAAAGAATTGGATGATGCGAGAGCTGAGATTAGTCAATTGAGCAGAGATAAGTAAATGCTTAATGGAGAAATAGACGATTTGAAGCGTACTATCTCTTAACTTGAGCAGACCATAGCCCGCTTAGAAGAAGAACTTCGCCTTGCAAGAGAAAATCTAGAGGCCAACTCAGGCTAATTATCATCTGAGCTAGAACGACTAAAGTAAGAACTTGAGAAGCAGCGTAAACAATTCCAGCAAGACATATCTGATATCACTGAGAGATTAAAAGCTCAAAAAGAGTAGGAATTGGAGTAGCAAAGACTCAAGTATGAGAAGATGATTGATGAAATGAAGAGAAATTCGCTTAATGACAGAGAGTTTGTTGCCAAAGAATTGCAAAAGCGCATTGATCAGTTAGAAGCAGAATTGAAAAAGCTGAGAGATCAGTTTGATCAGGAGAGAGCTGATCTGTTGAGATAGTAGCAAGAAATGAAGGATATGTATGAAAAGTAAATACAATAATTGAAGAATAACAGTGAAGGAGACAGCAAGAAAATTAGGGAAGATTATGAAAGATAGATGAAGGAACTTAATTTACAAAATTAATGTCAAAGACTAATATAGTTTCAATATATTTAAGTGATTTCAAAATTTTTGAACTTAGAGCATAGCATGAAAAAGAATTGAATGAATTGAGATAATAGCTAAACAGAGAAAAAGATCAAGCAGTTCAGCATTTTAGTAAAGTATCAAAATTTTTAATTATTACTCAGCAAGAAGTAACTGTTAAAGAGCAAGCAATATAAAAGCTGAAAGAAGAACAAGAAAAACTAATTGAAAATCTCAATTCTAACTTTGACCGTACTCTAGATAAGAAGTAAAAAGAGCATGAAAAAGCTCGATTATAGTTATGAAAAATAAATGGCTTATTTATAATAAACTCTCTTTAAGAATCCGATTTATTGAAATAAATTACAAAGCCCTATAAGATTTGCAAAAAGAGAGAGAAAAAGAGTAAGAAGATAACCAACGCAGGGAAAAAGAGCTCCTGAAAAAGATTTCAGAACTCTCTTCAGAAATTACTCATCTCAAGTCAGAAGTAAAAGATCTTTCAACCAAGCTCCATGATAAAGACTACGAGATCAAGTAGATGCAGGAGAGAGTAAAGGAAGCTGAAAGTATCATGAAAGAAGAGAAGTAGAAGTGCAAGGATCGCATTAAAGAAATCGAGGATGAATTCAATATGAAAGAGAGAAGTCTCATGGACAAGCTTAAGAAAGATATGAACCAGCTGATCTAAGAGCAAATGCGTGAGATGTAAGAGATGCAGTCTGAATTTGGACAAGCCACAGAGTTGATGGACTAGAAATACCGTCAACTCAATGACAGATTTATGGAACTTTAAGAGCTCTACGAAAACAGACCAAGCAGACCAGAGGACCTTGAAATGATCAGGCAGTTACAAGAAGAAATCATTTAGAAAGATAATGCACTGAAGAAAGCTGCTGAAGACATGAAATTCTACAAACTGGAACTGATAAACAGAGAAGATAATTTCAATAAAATGTTTGGTACAAACCCCAATGTGGGTGTTATAAATCCTTTAGGATAAAAACCACAAACTGGCAAGCAAACAATAATTGGAGGAAAAGGCATGCCAGGCATGGGAATGGGCATTGGAGGTATGGGCATGGGCTTGACTGGAAACACACCCGCTAATGCTATGAGTCTCAAGGATGGTCGCAAAAATTCAAGAATGGTACAGTGAAGAAGCTTATTTAAAACCAAAATATATAAAAGTAAATATTTCAATAGATTATAAGTGGAGTTGTGTAAAAATTATGCTCGAAATCCATTAGTCATATATAAATCTATGTTATAATTTGTGCATTTAAATTAAACTATACAGAATCGATGTTTTCATTGAAATATAAGTGATGACATTTTACAGAGTTTTATTTTGAATAGGATAAATCTTGATAATTAAATATAGCATATCTTATTATTTATAATTCATTGTTTTATACTTAATTACTGACAATCCATAGGCTGAAACACGTATGAGAAAATTATATTTTATCAATATTTATGGTTCTCATGAGTTCAAAGAGGGATTAGTTGAATATATACGTTCTTATTAGGTTTGGGGTTCAGGGGTGATTGAAATATTACTGCGATACCTTCTTGAAGTTTACTAAGTTTTCTCTGAATTAAACAATAAGTTTTCAATGTCGTCGTCAAATTCATCATCACTTACATTATTTTCAAACAAAACAAAAGTACTCCTATTATCCCATTAATTATAATTAAATTAGTTTAGATTACTTTTTCTATAATATCTCTACTTGAATCATCCAGGCATGTACTATTAGATCTTCTTCTGCACATTGGACAAGAGTCATTCTCTTATATCCAATTTTGGAGGCAAATCTCATGATACAAATGCTGACACTCAGGAAACTCTCTAATTGTGAATTACTATGTTTTATTTGGACAAGCTGCAGGATTCAAAGCTTGAATCTTTTGAATAAAGCTTCTAAAAAGTTATTTCGGCTTTGATGGTGAAATTTTTGCTTATAAAGTTTAAACTTAATTCATATCTTGATCCTAATATTGTGAATCTTCATTAGATTTTGACGTATTACTGTTATCCTGATGACGTAGCATCACCAAAAATTCCAAACATATTGCACAAGACTGCTTAATTAATTCTTCTTCACTACAAAACCTCACTGATTGAGATAAAAGGGATTATTTTTTACTATTTTTAGGGTCTTATTGTTAAATTTTGATTACTGGCATTGTATTTACAAGGTTCTTGGCTTACTTTTTATTAAGTTTTCTACGTTCTTATGTTTAAGAAGGAGTCCTAAATTCTTAAATAATATCTTAATTTATCCCTCCTGATATGGGTTAATTCAAAGATATCTCATTGCTAGAAATTAAGGAATTATCTTATCTTTCCAACTATGCTCTCGGTTCAGTATTTTGACCTGGAGTGTTTAAGAGATCATAGTTAGAGTTGCGATGCTTTTCCTTTGGGAACCTTTGAAAGCTCTTACTTCTTGTAAAAATAATCCAAGTTACTATATATACAGCATTTAGAGAGACAATTGCAATGAACATGTTTCTCTCATGCTCTGATCTATACTATTTCATTACAAGAACACTGGCATTGATCATCTCAGAGAAGAAAATGTAGAAAAAGCAAAAATAATCTGCAAGCTTCATTCTGATTCTTGTGAATTCAATGCAGCTGCCTATGGCTCTCATATCTTTCAATGGGTATCCAAAGCATCTCAGCACTCTCATTCTGAATTCAAAGAGAAGCGCAATAGAATTGCATGTTAAACCAACTTTCCAGAGGATTCTCGCCTTTGGATCATCGTAATAGTACAAAGTCAAAAATGTTAGCAGTCCAATAAAGAGACTTAAATCGAATAAAGCTGAGAGACAGAGAGAAACTCGCTTTCGTGTTAGGTTAGGAATTTGATTCTAAGTTTACTAAAATGCTGGTAGCATGGAAGTTTGATGTACAAGCAATTAATCTTGGTTTCTCATTATGGAGAATTTAATTATACCAATAATAAGTTTCTAGTATTAAAGACACTTTTATTAAATATTATATCACTCACTCATTATAAAAATAATTCCCATTTTACTTTTAACTTTAAATATATTAAACTTATATCAATCCTATATTTTCATAACTTATTTTATATAATAGTTAACTTTCATGTACACTCTTCCTTATTTTTCACTTTCAGTATAGTCGTTTGGTTTTCAATTAAGTATGCTTAGTTAATATAAACTAAGCGGAGCTATCAGAGCTGATCAATGAGCTTTATGAATCTTTAACTTAATAATGCCTAAAAGTTTAGGGTTTCTTAAACTGAATCTGAGTTGACTCATCGCTTGTGAGAAAATCCATGTCAATTACCTTTGCCTGCTATTAAGCTTTCTACTTATTGTTCTTAAACTTGTTCAGTATGTTTTGGTGGTTAAAGTTTTCCTTCTCTTAAATAGGTGCATTCTCTCTTCTTAATTAGTAATCGGTATTTACTCCCTTCATGCTTTACTTTCTTGTATGTTGAGAAAACTCTGGAGTGAAGAGCTAATCTTTGAATTTGTCAGGTTTAGTATTATTTCCATCAATTTTAAATTCTTGAATTTAAACTTGGTTTTTATCAAAGTTAGGGTTAATAGAGGGAGCATTTTTCATTTAACATATCATACTCTCCATATTATATTCAGAGATACTAAAGTTCTAAGGATTTGTTGTATGATTGTTCAAAATGAATTAAGTCGATGAGAAGTCAAAGTCAGTTGGTTCAAAAGTTTTATTACTCATGACTGTTTCTCCATTACTAATCATAAACCCACTTGAAGAAATATTATTGCTATTTGGAGCGTTATTCAATTTTGAAATGACAGCTTGAATGTTTTGCTATGAATTCTACTTGCTTTAGATAGGATTTTTCAAATTTCCAACACCTTTATCAAACTTAATAGATTACTTAATGTTTGAATTTATAAAAACCTTTTCCTTTACAGAGTGAATCTTTTAAATTTATGAATCCTTTCTTTCTTTTGAGGTCTCTCTGTCTAAGATTTAAATTCTTTGAAGTTTCTGAAGCATTTTAGAATCAAACAATCGATTCTTTTACTTGTCTAATACTGAAATTTATGTGTTTTAAGTCCCATTACTTAAAACGGAGAGTCTTTCTTGAGACCCTGTAGTTCTGTCATTTGAAGTGAAAGATGAACGAGTTTATCTAAGTTAACTATTTGTGAGGCTTTAAATATTTTATTAGTTTGTTGTGGTAACACAACTTTTATCTGAGTTTGTAGACCTATCTCTTAATTGAGAAGAAGCCTTAGAATAATCATTTTGAGAATTCTAACGTATTTTTAAGTCAAGTTATTATGGTGTCATATTAAGACTTGAAGAATCTTGGATGAATTAAGTGTTTTCATTAGAGCCGTTACTTTAAAGTCTCTGTGTTGATTTTGATTTGGAAAGAAATCCAGACTTTTGAAATACCTTAACATTTGAATTAGGGCATGTACTCAACTCAGTCTAAATAATACTTTGTTGATGTTTTGGAGGCTTTTAGAAAATTGATGATCTCATCAAGTTTGGTGAGCGACTTAAGTTGCCTTCAAAAGTAAGTGTCTTCCATTTTAACAAAGAACGAAGCTTAGTTTTGATATCGTGTCTGTAAAACAATTGTTTTAGTGATTTTTCTTTAATTTTAAGCGATTTGAATTCTTTGAGAAAATTAGATTGGTGAAATTTCTTATTAGTCTCAAAAACTTTGGTTAAAACTTTTGCTAACACAAAATTTCTTGGCTGTTAAGAATACTGTAAGACACTGTTACTTTCTAATTTTTTTGCTTGCTCTTTACACTATACATGAAGCTTTATATTTTCTTCTTAAAGTTTCTGGAATTCTAAATTTAGATTAGCAATTTCATCAGAGAGAAATATTCTCACTCTTAGCTTTAGTTTAACATATTACTTGAATCTTTTGAAGCACTTTAATAAGAGCTTATTTTCATAATTTATGTTCTGCCTTTCGGTTGATCTTCTCTAGCTATTTTAGAATAAGATTTCACGAACTGATTGATATGGTTAATAGGCATGATTATTATTATTATTGTTTTACTATTGTTGTAAGTAAGACGAAGAGGCTTGATGTCTGCTTATATAAGGTGCTGCGCTATTTCTTTATGTTTTCAGTTGCTACTATTTTAGATAATTTTTTTAAAAATAGTGATAAATTATTTACTCCTTTATAACTTATTAAATTAAAAGCCAAAAGAATTTACTATCAAATTACAATATTTTTTAAATTACAAACACGAACTAACTACTCTTCTTAAACTTATAAGATTTACAATTACTACAGAGTACTTTGCTATTTTTATCTTAGATTTGTCGAAACAAGTGAACTCCCTAAACTTGGAGTGCAAAAAGCAGCACTACTAGCAGAGTTTCTCAACATATTGCTTCCATTATACTTTTAATTACTTTCAAACAAGCCATCTTTTAGTTACTTATCGCCAAAGTCTTGTCGTTTCGATTTTTAAGAAGCAGATAAACTTGATTTTCTGAAGTTTTAAGGTGAGTTTCTAGAATTCTACTTTTGGATTTGTTGACTTAATTAAGAGGAGGTTAATTGTATGTGCTCAAAGTCAGGTTGATCTTATATTTGAAGTTAAAATAAATATATTATGCTAAAAGCAGTTTTAATTATTGATCTTGTTACGTACATTGCTATTTTTAACTTCTTTGTGAAGAGCCCTCTCTCTTTGAACTTAACTAGTGCTTTAAATTATTACTTTGATTCCTGTTTCTTTGAGAACTGCGCTCTTAGTGTTTCGTGTTTGTCTCAATACATAATTCGTTTTCATTAAGAATACTGCTTTGCATTTTAGCTAGAGAAGATGACTTCTTCATATAATAAAATGAATTAAATTGCACAATATCAATTTAAAATGAGGCAGTTTTATTTGTTAAAATCAAAAGAATTAAATTTCAAATGTCAACGATACTAATTTATACTTTTGAATGTTCTTGATTAGGTATAAAATCTTGATCATATTTAAAGGAAAAAAAAAATAAAAACTATAGGTTTAATTAATTTTAATTTACTATTAATATTCATACCTTAAATGCCAATACTTCATTTTATTATCTTACTTTAACTATGCTGCTTATTCATTAATTTTTGATAAGAAGTGACTGATTTCTTTCTAAAAATTTCCCCTTTACAAATTTAGGTACACTTTTCTAATATTAATTTGAATTTTCTACTCTACTTGTTAATCTGGAAGTACTTTTAGACTTTTACAATTCTATTGAGTTTCGATTGTCTTGATTTGATTTAAGCGACGCTCTAAACTTAATTTGATTGATAAATTTGCTGTTTTACTTGAATTTAAGTATTTCTTCCATATTCATACTGGTTCTGTTGAAATTTCTTTGATTAAAATCTTGACTATCTCCTCTTTAGCTATCTCGTTTTGAGGAAAAGTTTCTGTCACTAAATTACCCAATGTTAAAATTTTAAGTCACATTAAAACCATTCTGATTGCTAAAACCCCAATTTACAGAATTTTAGTTAATATTTTACTATCCTTGCCTTGAATTTTATGAAGTTTTCAACCTGTTTTACCTTCTCTAAAAGAAATCAGAGTTAGTACCTTAAATGCTTGGAGATTTTTTCCTATTAATACCTTGATGTTATAAATTCTCTGGATTATCTTAAATTTATCGAGGCATAATTTAAAAATTAGAATTGAGTGGAGAACTTGATAGTTAAGAATTTTAAACTCCTTATTAAACAGATTGATTATTACTCATAATCTGGAAATGTTCTTAATCCAAGTAATCATTGTTTACATCAAACTAGGATTAATGCTTCTATTAAAATCTAAGTAAGTTCTAAGGTGGAGGATTTTGGATTAGTCTTTAACTTAAGCTTTTTATAAGAGGGTTAGGCTAAATATTTAGTGATAGTATATTATTGTTTTAATTGGTTTTTGCAATCATTTTGTTTTATTGTAGATAAAAACCATTTAAAAGGAATTTTTAAGATAAAAAAAGAACAGTACAGAATAATGCATGATTTTAAAACTTAAAAATTATTCAATTTAGTAATAGCTTAGACTTTCAATTTACTAAACTTAAGCTTCTTAAATTTCTAGCTTTTCTAATTGCTAATTTACCAAATTAATTTTCTCGTTAAGTATAACATTTTACTACTGACTTGTACCCACCCTTTCTTTTGTTACTTAAATATTAGGTTAGAATCTGAACATCTTTTTAGCATAGGGACTTTATTTATGCTGTTTAGCTATCTTATCCAAAATCTTCTAATATTTACTCTCCTCTCTTACCTAATTATTACTCGAGAATAAAATTTATGAATTATTGGAAACACCTTATGGTACTTTATATTATCTATCAGTCAATGTTAAAGAAGATTGGGAGACAGTAAAATTGTTTGAGTTATTATTATTTTCAAGTTTTACGTGGTATTAAGGGTGAATTATCATAAAATTTTACTCGTTGTTTAAGTTGTGCACAGTGAAATTATGAGTTTTTAGGTCAAGTCTCTTTTAATGCTAATCTAAATTTGCATCTATTGCTTAAATTTATAACCAAAAAAATTAAATAAAGGATATTTTAATTAAAATATTATAGCTTTCTTTGGTTTGATGCTTAAATTCCTGATTATAGATGAATTTTAGTCCCTAAATTTGCCTAACTAATCTTTCAAGGATAGCGACCGTTTTAATTATGAATTTTATTCATTATTTTATGAATAAATATCTGATTACACTTATTTTACTTAGAAGTCAACAGATCTGTCAATGCTTTAAATTTAATTATTTTAAGTATCCTACAAGTTCTTACTTAAACTTCTCACCAATTTTTATGAAGTTTATGTTGCTGATCTTTTCAAAAGTGTTAAAGTCTTTGAATCTTAATTATTATTCTTAATACTTTAAGTTTCTCTTGTACTTTTGGAGTCTTACTTTATAATTTGTGGAGTTTTGCTCTAATGAGACTCTAGATTTTTAAAAAAATAACTCAAAGAATGTATGAAAATTATCTATATTTTTAATTATATAGATGTCTGGAATTACTTTGATAATTTCCAGAGTCTTCAAAAGAGTCTTTCCTAGAGAGCATTTCATCGTCTAGATCTTCAGAAATATCTAAGATAGTATCTAAATGATTGGTTTTCATGTTTATTTGTCTGTTTTTTGGTTTTCTTTGCTGCTTGAAATCGTTTAATTGATTCTTTAAGTTAAATTTGCTTTTGGTGTTATTAATTTCTGAAATTTATACCGCGTCTGTTTACACCAAATTTTAATCATTCTCAATTGAGTTTTAATGATCTGACTTATTAATGAGCTAAGTATTATTATTATTAGGTAAAACTTGAGGGCTTTCAGTAACTTAGGGTGAAAGGTTTGAGGCTTCTATCTATATTAAAGAAGGTTAGATCATTAAAATGTTAATAATAAATTGATAAATAGAAAAAAATTCTCAATAACTAAAGGATAAAGATTATTTGTTTAAAAAAATTAAAGAGAATAATATCTTACCTTTTCCTATGACTCTTTGATTGCATCCTATTTCTTAATTTATTTAATTCGTCTCCTTATTTTCTTTAATTGTAAACTTTGTTACAGACTTTAAATTTTTTCACTGTCACACTTTAATTTAAAACATAGTCAAATAATTGTTTTATTAATATACAATAAATAAAATAGTAATTGCAGGTCAGGATAGTTAACGACACCCATGAATATAAGTTGACCACCATTATCGTTATTCATATCTTAATCGAAAAAAGTTTATAGTTAATTTTATTATGACTTTTCCTCAATTTTGTGAACATGTAATATTTAATCACCATTTTAATTTATGTGGTTTTCCATGTGTTTATTATAATGAAAAATATTATATAATATGTTAAATTTATCAATTATTCCTTCTTATATAAGTATAAAACTTGTTGTGTACAAAAATTTAAACAATAGAATGTGATTTAAATAAAATTAAACTCTTTCTAGTCTTATACTAAAAAAATTCACATTCAATATAAGTTATAATGTTATAGATTATTTTTATTAAATGCATTTAAATATTTATAAAATTCTTATAATTTGAGAGTTGGAAATAACTTTGCAAATAAGACAGCAAGAGAAGAGCTTAATATAATGATATTTGTTATTTTTGCAGCTACTCACATAGTACCAGTGGTTTCTCTGAAATTAGCATCGTGACTATATTTAAGAGTATATTAGTACAGTATTAGATTGAATTGAAATAAAGTAAATGTTTTGTGTAATTATTGTTTGATTGTTTAAGAATATATCCATGAATATACAAGCAATAAGGGAAATATACAAATTGTAAAATGTTAAATAAATTTATTACTTACGTATCGGTCATACCGTGGTTGAGATATCTGTCCTTGGCAATTCTATTGATAAATATCCAAAGACCTACTGCTATGAATAATCTCTTCCAGAGAGCATTGTACACCATGAACCACATTTCGTTGTTCAATTGATGAATTTCCTGCATTCTCTGCATGTTTTAGCAATTTAACTTCATAAAAACCTTATTAGTTATAAAAGAGGAAATTGAGAGCTATTGTGGCGATATGATCTAAGGATTTCATTGTGTATATTTATTATTATGTTGTTCTTTTGTGATGGAGCATAGGCGAGAGTCCACACGCGTAAGTCGTGCATGTGTGAAAGCATTGACCATGAGTGCTCGAATGGTGCCTTTCTGTGATTAGCCAAAAGTTGGTCCTCAAATTGAGCCTGGCGATAGGATCTTGAGAGACGAGTGTGATCACGGAAGTTTGTCTTAGCACTCTTGAAGATCTTAAGCTTGTCCATTATTATATAAATTACATCAATTTATATTATAAATTAATATATGGTCTAATAGAATTGCTACTGTGCAATATTTTTGAAGTATTAAATTATATAATTATAAAGTATAATTTATTATAATCTTAAGTCATTGTTATAATTCACACATTTATATAAAGAGAAGTATGTCTTTTTAAATTATAATATTAACTAAAGTTAATTGCATATTGGAAACTAATTAATAATTATAATTCAATCATGAATTAGCAACAGCATGTTACTAATATTGCTATATTAAAAATTATTAAAGAGATTTATAAATCCTCGAAAATAAATAATTTATTTTAGAGGATTTATCCTATTTATACTCTTTTTCTACGACATAATATTAATGCTATATTTATTAATTAAATATTTGATATTCAAATTCTACCAAAAAGATTTTTGAATCTATTTTTATTTATTTAATATTACCTCTTCAAATAATAATTAATTTTACATTAATTACCTTTTATGTGTAAATGAATTTGTCTAACTATTATTATATTATTATTATTATTAAAATAGATCGTCGCTGAAAAGCAAAAGCTCAAATATTCAAGGACAAATCTAGCAATAACATGATTAAGTTGACTTGAATTAAATTTAGCCAAGAAATCAGGTATAAATTATCTCTCAAAATCTTAAGAAACAAGAGCAAAGTTACCAATAAGATTATACTTCAAATTAAAAAGTTTAGAATAATTAAAGGGAGATAATATTTATCATAAATTATATTATATTAGATTTTATGTGAATTATCATTATTTTTTCAATATCCCTCCCAGAGACTTTATATTAGAATAATTAATAGAAAATTAACAATAATTCATAAAAAAGTTAACACCGATAAATGCTTATAGAAAAAACAAAACCTCAGTAAAAAGCTTAAGATTTAATAGAGGAAACAAAACAATAAATATTTGAGGAATGTGATGACTATGAAATTTATTAAGAATTTAAAAGTTAAGAATAAAAAAGCAGCAAGTAATCCCACTTTTAAAATGTACTGCAGTTTGTCATATATATATATATATAGGTATATATAATATATAATATATATATATATATATATATTAATAATAAAATATCGTAATTAAATATCATAATATTTCCTGCTTCTAACAAAACTGTATTGCTATTAATTTTTTAAGTTCAGTGGAGAAAGTACATAATCTAAGTATAAAAATAAATCTAAACAATAACAAACACCTCAGAATAACAATGAAAGCAAGGATTATCGAGGTAAATAACAATCGAGATTGAAATAGTAGAGCACTCAAAATTAAGATATTGTAGATATGCAAACACAGAAAATTGGTTCATTAGACAGTGGATATGTAGCTTTTTAAATAATACTAAAGTATATAAAGTATTAGTTTACTATTATTTAAAGCTATAGAATCTAGAAAATTAAATAAAAATAATAGTATTGGTTAAAGTGAAAACATGAGATAAGAATTAAATAATTGATTATATTATTATGTTAAGTTCTTTTATAAGCCTTTATTTTATATGTGATTTTTTAAAATAAGAAGGATCAGAGTATCAAACTTATCAAGGTTAAACCTAAAACTAATAAGTGGGAAAATTACAGTAAAATTAGTTTAAATCCCCTAATCGTATAAACAGTAATCAGCACAATTAAAAGTAAATGAGCTTGGATTAATAATCTAAAATGCTAAAATAAACTAAGAGTAGTGCTATCCTACAACCAATAGAGAAATCATACTATAACTAATTTAAATTAAATTTATATGAGATTGAATAATATTCATACAATAAAATCTACAAATTTATTATTGTTATTAAGTTTAAATTGTAAACCGAGTAGCCAGCATTTATAAGAAAGCAATAATTGCCACAAGAATAGAGTAATAAGAATTATAATAGAAACTCGGATACCTTATTACAGTAGAGTAATTAAGTGACCTCATAGCGAGTCATAAAATAATACTAGAGATTGAATTCAATGGAGTCAGTTCCAAACGAATATAATTAATAGTTACACAATAACAATTACTATATAAATAAAATTTAATCAAGAAATTCAAATAAATTATTAATTTATGAACAACTCTTAATTAATTTTAATAACTATTGATTAAATTTAACATTTGTAATTGAGTTGATTAGATTTATTATAATTTTCGCTTTAATTAAAACATTAATTTTTAATGATAATAATTTAATCTTCGAAAAATTAATTTCAAAAACTCATATTATCCTAGCATTAATTCATGACTGATAGAGGTGGAAATTAGAATAATAACTAATCTAAGATTATCTAGCATGATGACAGACTAGAGTAGAGAGCAAATAAAATGAGACAAAAATTAAGCAGGGATTAAAAGCGAATTTAATTAATTTATTTTATATTTATAATTAATATCTATTGGAATTTAATAGTATTGCTAAAAAAGTATTAACTAGACATTAGCATTATTAATTGTAGATATATTAATATATTAAGTAATAGCAAGATCTAGGACATAGTTCAATGATTTCGATGCAGGAATCTAATTTTAAAACTGAATTTGAAAATAGAAGGAAGAGTAATTAATCCCAAACAAAGAATGCAAGGGATCTTATTTTTATTTGAATTGTACTAATACTTAAAAATCATAATATTAGTATTAATTTAAATTTTAAAATCATATATCCAATCAAGTACATGACATGCTAGTTTCAACTCCTATATCCTAATTTTCAAATTAATAACAAAACCTTCAGAGAAATTAATCTACAGAACTTAATCCCTTAACTAATTCAAGAAATGCAATTCAAACAGGCAAACACTCAGTCAACCAAAATTTGATAGCTTATATTATAGAAGGTTTTTATAAGTTTAAGTTATGATAAAATATTCTATGACCCAATAAATTTGATAAACTTTCAAGCAGAATAAATACTTCAGTAAACTGGATCAGCTGAAAATCTCTCCTTAGTTAGAAACTTACGAGGACAATTCAAATCAAGCGAGTCACATAACATTCAAAAAGTAAAATGAATTCCTAACACCACGACTCATAGAAACTAAATATCTATGGACTCGATAGACCAAGATTTTGAGGGGGCTTCTGCTCATCTTTTAGTTGCTCCAGATGAAAATGAAAGCCAAAATTATCTACTTGGAAGTCATGAATCACTCTCTTCTCAAAGGAAAACTAATAAACTGGAATCTCAATATAAAATCAATCTGCCTAAGGTAAATAAGAGAGGCATTTAAATCGTGATTAGCAAGGATTAAACTTAAACAATAGTGGGAAATATCTAAAAACTCAATCATAAATTCTAGAACAAGACTATCAAGTTAGAAACTATACTGCCTAACTCAAGCTAAACAATTTCAAAGCGAAATTTTGAGCGAAACTTGAAAAATGCTAATGAGGAGATTTAAAGATTGAGGCGAGAACTTAATGAGAAAAATAAGATACTGGATAATATTTCCACTATAGATCCTTCATCACAGAGAGTAGGGCGAGATACTATTCAGTCAAGTGCTAATGCCAGAGATTTATTAGGGGCATAAACTAAATCATTAACTCGAGATGTTAATACCTAAATGTAGCACAGAGAGTATACAATAAGTGGACTTGATTTGCATTCAGAGCGTAAGACCAGTGAGAATATTAAATTAAAAAATACTCAATGGTGTTTTTTTTAACATTTTAATTACAGAATACTTTCAGAGTCAGAAAAGTTAAGTTACAAAGACAGAATACAGAAAACGAGTTGACTAGAGCAAGTAGTTAGCCAGTCTTAATTTCAAGAAGAAATATAATTTTTAAGAAAGATTAAGATCAGCTTACAGGAAGCGGCGAGCAAATATTTGATTATTAATTGAAAAATCAGCAATTAATTAATGACACCACGCATTAACAATATCAATCAGTTGATGTTAGCAACAGAATAGGGTCTGCTAATAATTTACAGAGTGTATTACTAATGAATAACACAGTTAAGAGCTTGGAGGAAACACCTTTGTCAAAGTAAAGCTAACTGCCTTAAATTGATAAATCATAAAAATCCCTGAGAAATAAAGATCCTCGTTTTAGAAAGTTTAAGGGAAGCATAGATGCAAAATTGCCCACTCAATAAATAATTGACTCTCCAAAATAGTTAACATAAGAAGAGGTTCAAGCTTAAGTATAAATTCAAAAACTAAAATTGCAAATTTAAACTTCTTAAACATAGAACGCTTTGCTGAAAACCACAGATTTAGATATTCTCGAAGAAAGGGATGAAAATGAAGAAGATGGAGACAAATTAACGAGAGAGGGTTTTTACAAAAATTAGTAAGCTTCCCTTGATTCTTAAACCTTACGAATAAAAAAGCAACAGTCTTCTTAGAAGAGATTGGCTGTGAATTAATCAAATTAGGGCTTAACTACTTCTTAAATGAAATCTACTGCTGTCACAATGAAGTAGTAAAATAGCGATTGGAATGCGACTTCTAGCTAATCAAAGTTTAACTCAATAATCACTCCCAAAAATAACAGAGCATCTCAAATTCAAGGATAGAAGAATGAAACAAGTTTTTTCAATTATACTTCCAAAGACTCTTAAACTATGGGACGAAGAAACAATAAATCTTAGAATGAAAAGCAAATTAAACCTGTCTTAAAGAACAACAAAATAAAGCAAAATTAAAATTCGAAATAAATCGAGATTCTAAACTAAGATCATGATAGATTAATTAACCCTGTAAATGATGAGCTTGAGACATCCCCTATATAAAGCTTTGATCCTAGTTAAGATGAGGAGCCTTACAAACCACTTATAGACTTAAAATAGAATTTTAAGGAACATAAAAAATTGCCACAAGTTTCCACGCCTAAAAGAGGATAATAAATAAAAAAAACTAAGGACAAACTTAAATCGAGTTTTGAACTGTTACAAGAAATCCAAAAGAATGAATAAAAACTACCTAATACTTAGCAAATAAAAAATTTATCATAGTTTTAAGATTCACCAGCATTTGGTCATGAAATAGAAAATTCAAGCAATTTTATTAATACCAAAACTAAGACTTTTGAATACTAGCAAAATAAAGAAGTTTAAGATTTTTCATAAGAATTCATGCATGCTTAAAATAACGGTTAACTTCTACAAGCCAGCAACAAAAACTTAATTCTGATACAAAGTACAAATCTCTAAAACTAAACTAAGCCTAGTAAAATGAATACTATTAAGCCTTTAGTTAAAAGGCTTGAAGTGTTTTACGAAGATGATATTGATGATGATGAATATAACCCAGATTTTAATTCACCTTCTCCTAACAAAGCTTAACAATCCTTTGATGACAATCAAAATCAAATATTTGACGAAAATGCAGATGTTAGCTTCGATAACATTGGAGATGATGAGACTCCATAAATCTTTTCTGATACACTTTACACTCAAAATAACAACAAGTTCATATAACAGTAGTAACTAGACTCCAAAGAAGGAAATCTAATTAACCCCTTTGCTCTTAATACAGAAGAGGACAACATGCAAGAATCCATGGATTTTATGACAAGTCTAGGAAGCAAGAAACTTTTCAATGATAGTTAAGTAAACAGTTAATAAGATAATCTCAATTTGAGGTCTAGCACTGCTTTAATATTGGACCGTAATAACAACTTGAGGGCTTCAGCAGTTAGATACAGCTAATTAGACAGTTAACTTCTAAAGAATTATTGGGTATTGACGTCAGCGCTTGCTACCTGACGTCAGCATTCGCTACCTGACGTCACCATTCGAGACATGACGTCACAGCTCACACATGACGTCAGGACATACCTAGTGACGTCAGGACATACCAAATGACGTCAGGAAAAAAGACATGACGTCAGGACTCGCTAGATGATATCATGACTTGGTTAAAGATTATTATAAAAAGAAAATATAAAAAAATAAAATTATGATTTTACATCAAAAACCTTAAAGTCTATTATATTAATTATTATTAATATAAAATTTGAAAGCAATAGAAATCTCTAAATACTTATTAAAGAAATTTTTTGCTAATTTCTTTTTGTAAATATCAATTATTTATTTAAGGATTACATTTTTTAACGATCACATTAAACAAATACACAGATTACCTATTCTAACAATTTTTAATTCTATTTTGTTTTAGTTTTAGTGTTATATATGATATTTTTGAAAACCCCAAAATTTTTAATCCAAAATATTTAGTATATATTCTTGTTTGTTAAAAACTTATTTTATTTAAATAAGTATAACAAAAAAGATTGGAAATATTTTGATATTATCCCTGGAAATCACATCTTAGAGGGGAAGATGGAAACGATATCAAAGCAGATGGAGGAAGTACAATTCAATTAAAATAAACTGGGAATCATGAGGCTAGTACTGGAGAGACACATAGGCGGTGGAAGGAGTAGTTATTCTTACAAGAGGCTAAAGTAATTTAAGAATTGCATAAACTAAGTGATTCTGAAAAACGAGAAAGGAACTAAGACTTTGGAAATCCACGACACAAGGAAATCAATAGGAAGCTTGGCTCTCATACAAAAGCATTTAGGCAAGTTAAGTGAATTTTTAGAAGAGACTGTTGGGAAGGAGTTCAAAATCAACAAATTAAAAAGTTTGGCAAACACGAACTAAGTTAAAGATCTGGAAGACTTCAGGGTTAAGGTATTCTAATATCTAGCCACCTAGCTATAGAATTGCTAGGGTGAACCAGTAATTCAAATATTCGTTAAAGACTTGATAAATATGTTCAGATACTACATGATGACCTGGAAGTGGGATTCATGAAGATGGAGATCGGTATATCAGGAATTGCACTGAGCGACGAAGGGATGGCGAGAGATACCGAGAAAAAGAACAACAAAATATGGGAGCTTGCTAACGAGGGATGGGGTCAGAGACCTACATATTCAACTCCTAGATTGAATAATGGGACGAAGTAGTAATGAGGGAAGACACAAGAGGATAAATAGAGAGGGAGCTTGTAGCAAGTGAAGGTATATTCAGCGGGTTAATGGACTAAATCCCGGAAGTAGAGGCACTCTTATTTGGCAATGACTCCAGCAAGAAAAGAGGGAAGAGGAGGCAGTCAACATGATCACTGATGACAACAAGAATTACAGCTTAGAAGGAGCAGAGAAACAATCGAGAGTAATAAATAACAATGAAGGAAGTGGATAGGGGAATCAATTATACGAAATGAAAATAATAGAATGAATCGCGGGGAACTGCAATTGTCGACGGTCAATTAAAAACTGAATTCACTATATTATACTTTGGGTATTTTATCGCACCTTATATTCAAATTTATATATATTTTTACCTTTAAGTATTTTACTACTAAGTATAACAAAAATGATTTTTTAATAAAAAGATAATTAAATCTATATTATTATAAGAGTAAAAAAATCCATGCAGAAGTCAGATAACTCTTGAATTTATCAAATTTGTATAGTAATATTTAGGTTTTTAATGAAAATTTAAGGATTGGGAGAACTAAATCTTTTTGTAAATTCATATCCTTTTGTGACAACGTTCTATCATTAATAATTAAATCTATAAGTACTTTGAATAAGAACCATTTTACAATTTAAATTGCCATTATTAGAAAAATTTAACCTAACTTAAATTTATTTTAAACTTTAAGTATCTATTAAATACAAATACTTAAATATAAAAATTATGAAATTCATAATTAAATGATATAAATGGAGATCTAAAATTTAAAATTTCTAAATTCAATATTAAATAGCAATTTATTTTCTTGCTTCTCAATTAATAAAACAAACATATAATATTATACATTAGCTAATTCCAATGTATATGACAATAATTAAAATATATTATGGCTTAAGTATTAATAATATAATTTTTATAAAGTATAATATATTTGAAAATTTTGTCACAAACGTATTATGTTCTTTAGATATTTCTATTGCTTTCAAATTTTATATTAATAATAATTAATATAATAGACTTTAAGGTTTTTGATGTAAAATCATAATTTTATTTTTTAGTATATTTTCATATTATAAAAATCTTTATACCAAGTCATGACATCTTGTAGCGAGTCCTGACGTCATGTCGTTTTTCCTGAAGTCATGTTGTATGTCCCGACGTCACGTGGTATTCCCTGACGTCATGTACGAGCTGTGACGTCATGTCTCGAATGGTGACGTCAGGTAGCGAATGCTGACGTCAGGTAGCAAGCGCTGACGTCAATACCCGAATTATTAATCGAACCCACCAGTACTTCAAGGTACAAATAGTAAGGCAAAACTTACTTACATAGACGAGGAGGATGAGCTTTGTAGATATCAAAATTCAAGTTATACAGTCAATAATATCGCTGGTAGTAGCATTCTATCTCAAAACAAAGAGTCTTTTATTGAGAATAATAATTAAACAAATATTAACAATACTTAAAGTATTTAACAGTAAAAACTTCAGAAAACACCTTCAATGTAATCAGCTTAAATGAACAACAACATATACAATTAAGTATCATAATAAAAAAAGATCAGCTAAAACTAATAATAGTAATCTAATATAAATTTTGTTGGAAATGCCCAAGTTAATAAAACTCAGATTAATCCTGCAGATAATATTCTGTGTTTATAATGCTTTTTTTATTTATAATCAATCTTAATTATTTGTTGTTATGCAATAATGTTTCCTTTAGCTGATAATGAATATATAGATCATTTTAAATTACCTTAATTATTACGCATATTTTCACAGTACAAATATTTTTTTATTATATGAGTTTATCACTATTTTTAGGGACTGAGATTCCTGAGATTGTTTCTATTCTTGTAAGTTTATTATTTGTCTCATCTTCCTGGGTTATAGATATTTAGCTAATTATAATTTATATTACCCCAAAACCCCTTAGCACTTAATTTATTATTGAGTCAAATTAAAAGAGTGTTATGATAATCGTAGTTGTGATGTAATTATAGAAGTGTTTAGTGTTTATGTATTGAAATTAATTATAATTGCTCTAAATTTATAGTAAGTTTAATTCGAGATCAGATTGTTAAAAGCCTAATCGAATTGCTTTAAACGATACCTAATAGAAATTCAATGTCTGTTAAAATCCGATTTAAATTATATTGAATTATATTATCCTCTGATCATATAATCACTCTTCATTCACGAATGAACCTCATTAAGTACAATAATAATTTCCAATATGTTTTTAAGTTTTTTAAATAGTGATAAACTTGAGATTACTATAAATCGTGACATCAACAAATAACTAAAGCATCACCAGATCCTCATAATCAGAAGATATTTAAATTTATTAATATTTATATGAATTTTAACTAATCAATAATTGATTAATTTGTAAAAAATTAATTGCAAATATTGAGAGGAAAGCTAGTGGTAAAACTAAAATGATAAAGAAAGTCAAATTATTCAATCGCAAACAAATTAAGACATCTAAATTAACAAAAATAATGGATGATGTGACTCAAGAATCTGACTATATTTATTAAATATGATAAAAATTCGGCATTTTTTACGATATTTTAATTTTCATTGTTTATGACTGCCCTCCTTAATTATGTTTTGACAAAGTATACTCAAATAGTAGCGAAGACACTGATGTATCAATGAACGAAGAGTCCTTCTCGAATTGCAGCTAGTCAAGTTCACACTCTTCTACTTTTTATTTTTATTTTATATTAAATGTACATCAATTCAGTTTTATATATATTTGTGAATAAGATAGCACTTTTTCAGAAGAGATGAGTGAGAATATTGAAAAGTAGGATTCAACATCAGAATAAGATGTTTCGAATTTTTCTTCAATATGTCTTCTTACTCTCAAGAAATTCATGATAGACACTTAACCCCAATAACTTTTGTATCGATTTATGTTTCAATTAAATTTTTATTTCTGCTAAGTGAGTTTATAATAAGTTAAATAATTCTTAAAATGATATATTTTGTTTAAGAACTCTGCATTTTTATCTTTAAATAATTGTATATACTTTTTTTTAAAAAATTATTTTTGAATATCTTTTTTTGAACTTAAAGAAAGTTATAAAAATTAAAGGGTAATAAAATAAAAAATATTTTACTTGTTCCCAGTTTTTTCTTGCTTTAAAGTAGAAATACTAAAATATCAATAAACCTTAAAATTGACTTAAATTATATTAAATTTATTGGATATATTTAATTTGTAACTGTGCTTTTCTTTTAATTTATTCTAATATACTAAATTTTCAAATTACAAAATTGATTTTTGTTTAAGCACTTTTACTAAATTTAACTTTGAAACATAAAATAGTGTCAATAAATATTGATTTTAACTTTTACTGCGAAGGATTTGCTTTTATACTGTGATGGTAGTTTTCAAAATTTATTATTCTTGTAATTCCTTTTTTTTACAAATGAGCTATTTCTTATTTATTAAATGAATATTTCAAGAAGTACAAGATCGCACTATCTACTCTTTATCTAACGATAGGCAACATTAATAGGTATCTGAATAGTGTTAAGACAACAATTCAATATAGAAACGCTCTGAAATTCACAATCAACGAAATCGAGGATTACAAAGTAGCTGCTCTCATAATCCTTAACCTTAGTTCGAAATATTGCGAGAGAGTCGCCTTTAAAGTTTAAATATAAATGGGAATTGTAGTTTTTTTTATAAATTCCTGGAAATCATCATAAATTTGGCATGAATTGCAGATAAAATTATTATATAATAAGTTTCCGAGCTTAGCCTATTGGTTAGCCCTTATGAAAGTGAAGAACGTCGTGTCAGATTAACGTGCGAAGAACTTCGTATGCAAGAATTCACAGTTCTTAAAGCTCTTGACTACAGAATTGGTGGTCAGACAATAATATTCGAATAAATAGTGAAGTCACTAAATTATTTAGAAGTTCACCTTCCTATCACATTTTCTGAGACCTTGAGCACGATTAAATCGAAAGCCAATCAAATTTCACTAAATTATATCAAAGAGGAAAATGTAGAGGACTAATGTTCGAATGAGGTCATATCATCTGCTGCTGCGTATCTAGCTATAAAAATCGAAGAGAAAAGAATCGGATTTTAACTGATATCGAATGAATGTTTCCAATAAATTTGTAACTTTATAATTTTTATACATTCTAATTTTTAATATGTTCTAAATTATAGAATATAATTATAACTTCAATTCATTTTAGAAAGTTCAATTTAATTGCTATTTCAATAAATTTGTAACGTTAATGAAATAAAGGACTAGCTTGAAGTATTCTAATGTGTGTAAAAAATGGTAAAAATCTTAGATTTACTAAATAAAAACAAATCAGAACAATGAAGTTGAAAACTTATTCACAACACAAGAGATCAGTTTTTTAGTCGCTACAGCGCTTCAAAAATAGTTCTCTGCCAATAAAAAACAATGTACATAAAATGTAAATATCGAATTAACTATATTAATCATTAATTGAATTAAGAATTATCATTCATTCGAAGTTGTTATATTCAAGTCGCATTTCCTTTTTTAATCATTTTTATGATAAAAATAAATTTTATCCAAGGCATTGTTATCGACGTAAATACTCTTTAATTTAGAAGAAATGTCTTATTAATAATTTAAGTGGATTTAATATATCTTATAATATATAATAATGAACAAATCGCTTTCAGTAAAACAACTGATCCTTGCCAGTTTGTTAGTCGCTCTTGGAGTGATTCAAACAAAAGAGCCATCCAGAGTAGGTCAACAAACCAGACTTGTTCTTGACTTGTCTGGCCCAGGGGCAACAACTCCAAAGGTTCTCTTCGGAAAGACTAAAGCTCCAACTGACGAGCCCAGATTCAAAAACTGGGTGACTGCTCTCGGTTAAAAACAATAGTTTATAGTTGGATAAGAATTGAAGACTAGATATTTCCAAGACTCCTCATTCATTAACATGTCCTACGACATCAACCAAATCTGGATTCAAACTACTTTCAACGCTGAGAACATTATCAGTGCACAAGCTCACATGCACGGACTCTACCCACCCTCAACTAACATCAATACTTTGACTGATTGGTAACAAAAGAATGCCGTACCACCCCTTGATAATGTTCTCAATGATCAATGGACTCAATGGCAATAGGAGTTAGGAAATCTTGCTCTTATCAACGGTTTCAACACCTTCCCAATTATAGTGCTTATAAAAATTGATTAGGAAATTTTAATGCCATTAATAATAATTTTCTCTTATATAATAATTAAAAATATATTAAACTTTATAGATTGATTAACTTTCGTAATTTTTCAAACAAATAAAAAATATTTTCTAGAGTTTCTTGCTAAAATATTCAATCTTTATAACTCTTTATTAAATTAGGAGAAGATAGTTAAAAAAACGTCTTTAAGAAAAATGGTTTCAGTTACTATCGAAGTTTAAAGTTTTAAATAATTTTTAACTATATTTGATGATTATTTCTTTTTCTCTATTAATGTGATGGGAGCTGAGGATGACATTATTCTTAACCTAGGTGAAGACAATTGCCCAACATTTAAAAAAGCAATCAATGACAACTAAAACACCCTGACAAACAACATTTAAACTAATTTTAAGGACTTCATTAGAAATAAGTTAAATGTATGGTCTGGTTTAACCCTTGACGGTACCTCAGCACTACAATTCTGCTAATATGTGAAATGGGCTGACCTTCATAACGTCGCTATGACATTCGACCACACTGCTGATGATATCACTCAATGCGATAACATGAACAACATGATGTATCAGTTCTATATTGACACAGACACTAAACAAAACTTTATTGCATCCAACACCATGCTCAAGCAAATCCACGACCAGATTAAATCACTTTTAGGTCAGATTCCTTACAAAGAAACTTATTTCTATAAGCAAGCCACTCTTAAATCTGAAGGTGCCGTTCTTGCAGATGAGAAATATAGAAACAACGCCGATGAGAAGCCATCATACTTATAAATATGAATATTCATTATTATACTTCGTGATGACAGCTAAGGACATTAACGTGAGACTTATCATGTCAGGACTTATGGGTAAAGTAAAGGCTGACAGCTCCAACTCACTCCTCCTCTAAGCAACTTCACACCCTGCTTCTCTCTTAGTTGTTGAATTAACAACTGACAAAACTGGAAAGCTTGTAGTTGAGGCTCAATTTAACGATGCTGATATCCAACTCGGAGGCTGCACAGTTACCGGTCCATGCGACGCTGCAACTTTCCTTACATTCTTAGAATAATAAATTGCACTTGTCCCAGACGTCTTAAAGGCATGTGCTCTTCCAACAACACCAGCTGAAATTCTTCAATGAGCAACTTTATAAAAGCATTATTATCTAAATCAATCAAATCTCTTTTTATTTTAACTTTAACATTTATTTCTCATCAATTTAACCTTGTAGTTTTATATTAATTTTGCAGTTAGTTGAAATTATAAATATTAAAGAAACTTTCAAAATGATGCTCAACAAACTTGATTTCGAAAGTGGCCTCAAACAAGATAAGTCAAATTTCAAGCCAGATTAGCTGCTTATAAATGCCCCTATAACTTCAGGAAAACCGAACTTATTCGGTCCAACTCCAAACTTAGCAAGTGGTGGCTATGCTCCAAGTTAATTTGAAAATAGATAAGGATCTGCTTAAGGTGGTTCATAAAATTAAATGGAAGGGAAAAGTAAGCGAGATTTGTTATGGGAACAGAAAAGAAAGCAAAAATAAGACATTATTAATCCGCCTATAATGAAAGATGAGGGAAATTCTGCAGGATTCTTAGATTAAATGAACCCAGCAAGTAGATAGAAACTTGTGATGCCATAAAACAGAAATGAAAATAACTTCTAGAAAGCCATAGTTTTCGAACAGCCTAAGGCACTTATTGAAATGCCATAAAACATTTAAAATCAATAACCTCGAGGAATGACTCCTTAAAATATAGACTTTCCAAAATCATTGCCTCCTCCCTAGATATAGAATAGTTTCTCAGACCCTTAAGATTATGGTAATTAATTTGAATATCGACAACCAATAAAATAAGAGAGTGCAGGAATATGGAATTAAGTATAGTAAAATGTAAATGAGCATATTCCCAAACAAAATTTTAGTTAATTTAATGATCCTTACTTCAATTAACAACCATAGAACATGAATATTGATAATAACTTTAGTTAGAAGAGCCTGTAAAACTAGTTTGTACTGCCAAATAACTAAAATAATTTCAATAATGTGCCACCCATGCATGATCAATTTAGTCAGATGAATATGAATCAATTTTCATAATAGCCGATGACTTAAAATGATTATCCAATTGCTAACTCAAACAGAAACATGCCATAACAACATCAAAATCTATAGCAATAGTAAAACTAAGCTCAATCAAATTAAGTTTAACAGTAGAGACTAAATCAAGTTTAAGAAGATAAAGCTTCTAAGTAAAAGGAATACCTCGCTTAAATTCAATGAGAAATTCTTGAAAAGGAAGAAAAGAAAAAAAGAGAGAAGGAAGATAGAATTAAACGTGAGAGGGAGGAGTTACAAAAAAACATGAATTACAATCCTTTTGGGAGAGGAGGATCAGGGGCTCCTGTTAAAGATACCTAAGGCAATATAATGGCTTAAAGGAGACCAATGAACGATAATTATTAATAAAACAATCAAATGTAGCAGAGGGGCACTCCATAAATGATGCCCAACTACTAGCCATTAAATATGCCACCTCAATAAATGATGAATGACCCTTACGCAATGCAAGGGATGCAAAATATGTAACCCCCATTCTAAAATTAGAACTAGTTTTAACCATAAGGAATGATGCTTGGCTAACCTATCGTTTAACAACAATTTATGGGTTATGGAAACGATATTCCTCCTATGTAAATGATCTAACCTACAATTCTTCCAGCTTAATAAATCTAATTGCCTAATCAATTTTAAGCCCCTTTACCTTTACCCTCTCCTTAGCAATTTTCAATGCAAAATGATTTTGGAATATCTCCTGGGATTGGGATGATTGGTTAAGGTATTTAAAATTAATCTCCATTTCAGAATTAAGGAAATTCAAAATTGCGAGCACCTGATCCAGCAATGCAATCATAATAATACGCAAATTTATAAATATTATTAAAAATCAATTAATTTTTAGATTAATTTAATATATTAAATATCTCTCTGGCAATAATGATACATTCAAAGACAATAGTAAATTTTCTTAAAAGGATTAAGCTCCACCTTCAACAGAGGTGAACCAGGGTTTAGGAATTGGTGGGTTCGGTGAGTTCTAGAAAGACAGAGAAAAGGACTAGAAAAAAGAACTGAACAACGTGCTTAGATAACAAATGGAAGAGCAGAAGCGCAGGAAGGAAGAGGAAGTAAGAAAAAAGAAAGAGGAAGAAGCTAGAGAAGAAGATAGAATCAGGCGAGAAAGACAAAAGATTGAGGAAGAATATAAAATGGAAGAAAACAAGAAAAAATCGAAATTCAATGAAATTTAATAAGCAAATGCTCAAGCAGTGTAAAATAAGGGTGCAGAGAAGAAGAAAAACATTGTATAAATGGATGATGGGCCTATGCAAAATTATGTGGTTGATAAAGGAAATCAGAAGTTGGACTTGTTTGGAAATGGAGGTCCTGTAATTCAAAGTCAAGAACTTGTTAACAATAACATGGACCAATTTCAAATGTAGCAACCACCATAAATGCAACCTAACCCTGCTATTAGCTAAACAAGAATCATAAGTGAAATTAGTAATGAACTGAAGTCAAACTTTATAGAAGAAATTGGAAAGCTCAGAAATGAAATGAACAGTTAACAAAGAGCTTTTAGAGAATAGTTGGAAAGACTTAAAGTTGAAACTAATTAATCTAATGATTAAAAGTCTCAGGCACTTACTGAAATAGAGAAAGTTAAAAATGAAATTCGAGCATAGAGGGAGACAGAAAGGTTATAAGAACTCAAGTTAATGAATGCTTTAGAAAAACATAATCCTAATAGAATTGTACCACCTATGGAAGTTCTTTAAAATTATGATAAACCTGGTTCTTTTCCAAGTTAAAACAAGCAACCACCAATTAAATAATCTTCTCTTCCAACATAGATGAAGTAGGATAATTAGGGTTTATTAATTCAGTAGAAAATTCAAATATAATTTACCTTGGTATTTAAATGAGCTTTTTTTAAATAATAGTATTAGAATTGATACCCCTTTTAATTCATTCAGCCAACCATACTAAAACCAAGAAACTTTCAATGGTATTTAAATGAACAGCTCTTTTTACAATAACTAATAAAAGAGGCCTGGTGGTTCAAGGCAAGACTCCAGAGATTCCTAAAGAAGAAAAGAAATAAACAACTATGAGAAAATGTTCTTTAACAACATGAACAACGGACCATCGAGCTTGCCTTAGAAAAGCTAGAGTTAATCAAGAGACTAGAAAAGACCAGAGTACAATTTAAAAGAAGAGAAGTTAGTATCATTCAATCAAGATTATTTCAATCCTGATGTAAAAAGTCTCAATCCTTATGAATAGCCTGGTAAATTCAATGCACCTAGACATGAACCTAAAATCATGAAGAGAGGAGAGTCTTAAATATAAACTGTCTAATAGATAGATTTTGGTGCATCACTCGATGGACAGAGTAATTTCATGCCGATCGGTGGACCATTAGGAATAGGAGGAAATAACTTCACCGAAAACCCCTAGAAAGGAGGTCAATTTTAAAATAACAATAACTTCAATCCCCCAATATAAGGCAAAGAGAATAAATAAAGTAATGGTTTGAACTATATGAATCAGTTGAAAGATATGGGGGCTGGTAATATAAGATTGGATACTGAGGGTGCTGAGGACACCATGGATTTCGTAGAAAGGATCATGAATGGTGGAGAGAAAAAGAAGCCAGCAGAAAAAAAGCAAGACGAAAGACTTGCAGATAAATTTGATGGGAATTTCGATTTTAATCTGCCTCAGATTCCTGCATATGAGGGCATTTAGAATGACTATATAAAGAAAGAGTCAAAACCTTAGTAGAACTAATTTAATAGCATACCACAAAATAACTTAAAAAATGAATCTCCAGATATATTTGCAAAGGGTCTTGGGGCTTATGCGTATGGCGGCAATAACCCTACTGGTCAAAGCTTGGATGGGACTATGAATACAATTGGTACTTTAAACTCTATAAATCTTGATAATTTAAATAAGAAAAATGAAGATCGAATGGCGAAATTAGGACTAGCCTATGATAGCTTAGAGATGACACAAAATACTCAAGTTAACTATGGTGAACCCAAAAATATTAATAAAAATGATAAGGGATACTCAAATCCATTTAATGAGCCTACTAGTTATAAACCACAAGTATAAGATAGCAGTGATCTCAAGAATTTTGACAATATTATTTTAATAAAAATATTTTAGTAAGGACTAAATATATAAATGAATTACTCTTATCATTCTAAAGTCCATATTTAAATTAATGCCATAATCTTTTTTTTAAATAATAAATTATGATACTCTTTATCAATAATTAAAAATGTTAACCATTTCACCAGTTAATCTAAAAAAAATTATTTTAGTTTCTTATTTAATTAATAATTAATCAATATCTTATTTGACTTGATAAAAAGTGACAAGACTCAAGATCCAAATATTTAAATATATTTCTTTTATTATTTAAATAGAGGTGGAAGTTAAAGCGGAAAAATCCCTCACTTAAACCAAAGAAATTCCCAGGCAAACATGCAATATATGCGAGACACTAGAGACCAATTCATGGCTCCTAAGCTAGGGCACATTGATGAAGACGGAGGAGAGGACTTCGAGGGGACATTCAAAGCTTATAAACCTAAAAACTAAGAATCAAATTATAATTCCAAAAATGATGCATTCAAGATGCCGACTGATATTAGGAGATACGACTCATTCTTGGATAACAATGATTTAGCTTTGGACTGATATTTAGAAAAAATAATATATGTCATATTGTAGTTAGATAATTTAGTTCACTTATTAAAATAAAAGAATTTGGTTTTTTAAGTAAAATTTAGGAATTTAAAAAGCCTATTTAAATTTTTTATTAAAAAAAAGAATTTTTGGCTATTATAAGTATCACTTTCTTTATATTTATATACACCTTAAATTATAACAGATAATCTTGAAAAAAATTTGGATATATATAAATTAATAGATTAAGGATTCTAGAAATTATTTAGTAAATAAAATTATTCGCCTCTATGTTTTTAATTTTAATATACTAAAGTAAATTTGAGCGAAATCGTTAAAAAATTAAATTAATAGTATTAAAATTATATTATTGATAATGAATTTGCATAAAACAACAAATCCTGGAAAAAATAAATAATTATAAACCTAAATTATAAATATTTAAGAAGTAAAAATTATATATAATTTTGGGCTATTATAAATATAAATTTCTTATTAAATCCTTAAAATTAAACACTTCAAAACGAGGTAATGTGCTATAATTAGAGAATATTATGCTAAGATATGAAAATTTTTTTTAGTTTGTAATAACATAAATGTCAAAAAATGCTGCAATAACTCTCTTATTTTTAAGGTACTTCTTATTTTTAAGGTACTTCTTATTTTTTAGGTATTTCTTAGTTTTTAGGTATTCTTCTCAAATCTATTAGGTACTTTATTGCGTCAAAGTCTGATTCTCTATTCCTTTATTCTGCCAAAGACGTGAGTTTTTCCATAAGGCATCTTTTGTATTCGGCTATAGATTTTTTATATTCTTTATCACCACTTTAAACAGAATGCTCCCACTCTTCAGTTGATTCCATTACAGTAGAAAATTCATTACTTTCAACAACAATTTCAAAAATAATACTTTTAGCTTCCCAGCGAATGTTTCTGATACTTCCATTGCCACTTGAATCAAACTTTGGAGCTGCTTTTAAAACCCCTTGATTTATATTTAAATGGATAGGGAAAAATTGTCAAAAATAAAGAGATCTATTTTAGTTGCTATAATAGAAATTATTAGAATAATAAATTAATTAATGCTATCAGTAACTATATTATTCATTTCAATTATTTATTTCTTCCTAATTTACTATTGATTTTTTTAATTAAATTAATAAGTTTTTATTACATTTCCTTCTTTTGCAATATACACTTCCACTTTTGAAGAAGTATTCCAGGTAGGCTTAGATGTAAAATAATTTAGAGTACTATTTATTGTTCTTTATGCAAGATCTCCAGTTATCCCACCAGCAACAGCTCCTCCAAGAAATCCTAATAAACCACCTACGAACGCACCAACAACTACTCCACCAGGTCCGAAGATGACTCCATGACCTGCTCCTAATTCAAATCCACCGACAAATCCAGCAGTGCCTCCAGTTAACCCTCCAAGATTTTAAATTGAATATTTTGGCTATTCCTTTTTTTCCTCTTCTTAATTATTTTCTCTAAGTTCAGCTTTGTGGGTATATATTTTAAATTAACTGCCCTATTTTCTCATTTTTTTCATAACTGGTGAAGCTTCTTTTTCACGTATATATTATGAAGTTTTCTAAATTTCTTTATCCAGATCTTCGAGAAATTACGGTTTAATGCAAATTGAATTTTGCAGTGTCTTATTTAAGAAGAGTCGCTACACTTTAATCAACTCTTCTTAATTTTTATTCAGAACTTTAGCAAGTAATTTCGGTTTAGAAGACCAAAAAATGGGAGCCGATAATAATTTCTTATTTTTATAGAACGTTAATGCACCCTTATTGACAAAATTATACCAAAACTGATCATCCTCTTCAATATTATTAACATAAAGGTATTTTGATAGAAATTCATAATATTAAAATGCGTCATTTCCCACTCTATTATTGTCAGCTTAGGTTATTATAAGCGTAATTAACCCGTTCATTTGAGGACCAAAGATAGGCAATAGACTTATATAAATCATATCAAGATAAGATTTATTGCTGTTAGCGCTATGAATCAACCAAATTGCGTCGATTTATTTTGTAGAATCTGATTGAAGAAGAGATAATTTTATATCTGAGAGGATTTATTCTTTGAGACTTCCATCTGTATCGTTGAATCCCTTGGTGTCAAAAAGTCTAACTGGGATTCCTTCAAAATTGCATTCAAATTCCAATTTTCATTTTATAAATTAAATACTTTTGGAGATAGAATGGAAAATATGTGAGTTTTATGATTATTAATAATAAAATTGGAAATTTTAAAAAATATACTAAATAAATAACTTTATATAAGCAATTAATATTTTTAGAATTTATTAATTATAGTTTTGATTGCTATTGATTTCAATTCAAATTTTTAAACAAAAATAACTTACTCTTCAATAAATCAAATTAGATTTATCATTTCTTAAATATAAAGCTATAAATTTAATTTTGAATTTTTTTACTATTTCACTTTTTTTGCGGGTAGTTATCAAAAAGTTTTAAAAGCGAAAGATGTAAAGTAATCATAACCCCAAAGACCCTTCAGTAATTTTATTAAGTTTTTGATTGATATAAATAGACTATTAAGACATACTATATTAGCGTGTTAATAGGGATTACGATTTAAATATTATTGTTTAAAAGATTGAATTTAAAAATTACAGAAATAACAAAAATAATATTTTAACTAGAGATGCTGTCATTATTACTTATTTCAAGTTTCTGATGATACACGCTAACATTTATTTGATTCTTTATAAAATTTGATTATATTAAATAATGGTGAAAATACTTACTTCACCATGGTTTCTAAGCAAAATCTTAGATTTTTTATGATTAATTAGTCAGTTTAAGAATTATAATAATAAATGTAAAAAATTTCTTATTAATTAGCTTAATTGGCCTGTTAAAATTAATTTGGTTAAGAGATTAAATATAAATTAAAGTATGAAAATTATTGCAACATAGATTTTTATTTGATAGTTCAAAAAATAATTGATTTAATATTTTGGATTTTGTTGTTCTCTGTGTCAGATTCTAGGCTCACTTATAATTGTACTTTATTTTTTTGAGACTTCTTCCCTTGTGAATTGTGTTATTAAAAAGCACTATTTCTTTAAGTGAGATATAAAGTACTTCGCCAAAACTATCATGACAAAATACTTCTTTTAGTTATCGAATTTTACAAATTGTAACATCAATCATATTATCGGCTTCTAATTATCTCTTTGCTAGTTAGATAAATTACTTTAATTGAGAAAAGATTTCCATTTATCAAAATTAAGTAAAATAAGTAAGTTGCAGAAATAAAATGTTCAAGACACTCATATTATAATAAGTATTCTTATGACTAATAAATTTAATAACTAAGATAGAAAAAACCAATTATTTTTAAAATATTATAAAATATGTAAAATTTTTACACATTGATACTGTTTCTATCTATATATTGTTTATCAATTCATAATTAAATCTAGAGGATTAATATAAATTATCTTAGTTAATGTAAAAATGAATAATTAAGAATTAAGTAATGTTAAGTTAAAACAAAAGTTAATTTTAAATAATTCCTGTTCTACAATTCTTACTGATGTGGAATCCTTAATTATTGAAAAGTTATATAGTTAAGCTATTCTAAATTTATGATTTAATATAAATGTAATGCTAATCAGAAATACTGTAAATTAACTTATATTTACAATTATCCACGTATCAAAAATAATTAATTTAAATTGTTAATAGATGCATATAGAATAGTGAAGGATAAAATGTTAAAATAATGATTATAAATGATAAAATTTCAAAAACTAGAAGTGGGGCAAAAGTAAGAAAAATTTGCTACTTTTGCCCCACTTTTTTGACACTACAATATTAATGTATATTAGTATTAAATTATTATAAATTATGATACACTATTATTAGCTATGTTTAAGTTTGAATATTTAAATTTACAAATCACTTATTAGAAGAAAATTTTATTATTATCAGCAATAATTTTAATGCAATTAATTGCACTTCCAAATAATTAATTTCAGTCGAGGGTTCCCAGAATTCTTTTCATCTTTGCTATCTTTTATTCTAAATGATTTTGTTTTTTTATCCTTAAGTACTAAAGGAGGCTGGAATTTGATTGGTATAACCCATAGTTTAAATTTAGATTTGCTTTCTTGAAACACTTCGTACACGATTATTTAAAAAATGCATTTTATTATATTTGATTTCTTCTATCGGCTTTAACCATAAAAAAATACTCAGGATCTCTCAATTCTAATATTACTAAAAAATTTGAATCTAAAACTGAAACATTTCCATATAGCTATATCTTTTTCTGTGTTTGCACCTTTTGGTCATTATACTTCTATAATTTCTTCAAGAAAAAAGTTAATTGTGATTATAATGAGGAGAAGTTTATCTGTAGCAATCCTTATTCAACCAGCATCTTCATAACCATTTCACGACACTTCTTTCTTATTTATTGATAGAGCAAGCTAAGAATCAACTCTGGAACTCGTAAGCTGTAGATCTTTCTTTTTATTTTCATAACTATCTTATCCTCAAGTTAGAAGTAAAGTTTCGTCATTCATTTTCAAGAGAAAATAGTAACTTTTGTACACGGATTGAAATTTGAATGTTAAGCTTCAGAATCTTTGTTCATCAACTGTTGGTTTCCTTGAAAAAGCTTTTGTTAAAGTCACTTTATAGATCTGTGTGATTATTTCTAGACATGGTTCTCTATAATCAACATCCTAATAAATGGAGACTTATTCAATTCAATCATTATTTTATTTTAATTTAATTAACAAAAACTTCTTACTTTTCGGGACTGTATGGATATTAGCAATCGTTAAAGTGTTCTTTTAAAAATGTTCATTGTAAATAATAAAAAGTATATCTTTTACAGTTGAAGAAATTTTAAAGTAGTTTGTTGCATTTTTTTGGGGATATATTTGTCTTACATACATTTTCATTCTATTTAGTTATACTTATACACTTAACCATAATACTCAGTCTAAATGAATAAAATGATCAAATATTTTTAATTTATATATTTACTTATAATTTTTATAGTATTATTTATTAAGCATATTTATAGTTACCGACGAGTAAGACAGAAAAGATAAATGCACTAAAATATGAGAAGATGTAAAGATAAAAATTTGAATAACACATATTGAAAAACTCATTCAGTTGTTAGAAGACTTTGGTACTGAAAAGATGCATCTTCTGGATCACGATACTCATGAATTCCAATCAAGAAGAAATTTTCAAGAAAATCCTAACGCCATACTTAATAATTAATATCACCATTTAATTTGTAAATATATGCATTAAATTATACTGATTAATTAAAAATATAACTAGAATCGATCTTGATCTCTAGATTTTAATTTAAATTTCATTTGGCACTCACAATTCAGAAAATGTATTTATATTTATTAGATTTATTATAATAATTCTTAAATTAAATGTTATCTTAATTTCGTATTAAATTACAATAATGAAGACGACAAAAAAAAAATTAAAGAAAATTTTAAAATTAGAGGCTTATCTTAGCATTGTCATTGTAATGTGTTTGTCATAGCTGTGCGCTATTGGAGTAACTCACAGTTAGTTACAAAAAATAAAGTATGTATGATCCTGATTCTCAAAAGTCTTTATGCTTAAAGGAAAAAAGTGTAATTGTTCCGATTGATATCCCCCAGCCTATCACAACTCTCCCCACCATTTACCTATCATTTTCCCCAAAAGAATTACCCCATTTCAATGAAAAAGTAATCCCCAGAGTCTCAATCAATTTCCTTTACGACATCTCGATCTCATTAATTAAAACTTAATACAAATTTTTTTTTCTTCAATAAATTATAAATATTGAAATAAGAATTGTAATTGTATAAATGTTATATATATATATCTATCTATCATAAAAAAATTCCTTTAAGAAGTCTTTTAACCCTCTAAGTTTTAATTTGTTGCTAAAGTCTAATGTGGTATAGTTTAGATATTAAATTTCATTTTTAAAACAAATTGTCTCTACCTAATGAAACGCAAGTTCTAGAATATTTTTAACTTTCTCTTACAACTCTTGTAATTTAGATCCAACTAAAGCCTCAACCATTTTGATAATTATCGAAAAAACATCAAGCCTCTCATCACCAGTCAAAATTTCGGTTAAATATTCAAGATTTTTTGGATTTAGCTTAAATCAAATTATAAATTGATCAAATATACTTTAAAATGAAAAATGTCTGATCATAAGGTGCAGTGACATTGATGTATGTTGCAAAAAACATTTCTAAAATTTTTTATTTTACAGAGGTTGCGCCTGGAAAGACAAAAGGCGTCAACGAAGAGATAGTTCAAGAGGGTGTTGTAGTCAATTGCGAACTGGGTTATCAATTGCGAACTGTGAGTGTCAATTGCGAACTCCATTGTCAATTGCGAACTCCAGTGTCAATTGCGAACTCCAGTGTCAATTGCGAACTCCAGTGTCAATTGCGAACTCCAGGTCAATTGCGAACTATACAATTGCGAACTATAATAATAAATTTTAATTTTATATGCGAGAGCTGGCAAAATAAATAAAAAAGCAGGGTCTTAGGGGTGCAGCCCCTTGTTATCGCAATGCGATAAAAAGTAATTGCAGGGTCTAGGGGGCGGCAGCCCCCAGTGGGAGGGGGTTTCGGGGGAGGGCAAAGCCCTCCCCCGAAAAACCCATTTGACCTCTTTTGTTAGTAAATTGATGTAATTAGTTTAAAATTTAATCGTTAAATTATAATAATTAAAATGGAATCATTTTTTTCATAAGTCAAATAAACATAATAAGACTCAGTTACTTAATAAATACTAAAAAGATTTTCAGACATAGGTATATTGAAAATAAAACTTTAATGTATACGCTGCTAATCATAGATGTCTATCAAACTTTATAACATAACTAATAGTTTTGAAAGTGTTATATATGAATGTGATATCTATAAATGCAGATCAAGAAAGTCTATAAGATAAGGACTTAATTTATACTGTCCTTCAAACATGTCATTAGAAATTCTTGACGACGTTATTTTCAATTTATTTCCTTGTGGAATCAATATATCTGAAGCAGTAAAACACCTTTCTGATCACTGACAGTTGAGAACTACAAGATAGTCTATTAGCTAAATTTATCAAAATTTGAGGAATATTATCAAAGATAAAATGTTAATAGAACAACAAAACTTTTAATTAAAAGATAGTGTCCAAATGGACGAGTCGCTATGGACACATAGGTCCTTAAAGTATAGTCATCCAGAAGATACAATATATGACAGATAAATATGGATTGTTGGTTTAATAGAAGAAGGAAGCTAAAGATATAAAATATTTAGTGTCTTGAATAGGACAACATAAACATTAGAGGATTTAATTTGAGAAAATGTAGAAAGGGACAGTATTGTCCATACTGACGGTTGGGCAAGCTATATTGCAATAAATTGGGAAGAACTTGAAATGAGACATGAAAGACATATCAATTAATCACAAAATGGAATATAAAGAACAATTGAACATAGCAATTTAATTGAAGGATTATGGGCAGTCCTCAAATATCATATCAAACATGTATATAATACATTACCAGGAAACCCAGAATAAATAGAACCATATTTATTTGAAGCTCTATGGAGAAGAAACTAAGCATAATTTTAAAAATCATAAGATCGTTAATATTATATCTAACAGACATTTAATATTAATAATATATGAATATTTAACGATTAAATTTTAAACTAATTACATCAATTTACTAACAAAAGAGGTCAAATGGGTTTTTCGGGGGAGGGCTTTGCCCTCCCCCGAAACCCCCTCCCACTGGGGGCTGCCGCCCCCTAGACCCCTGCAATTACTTTTTATCGCATTGCGATAACAAGGGGCTCTGCCCCTTGTGACCCCGTTAGGGGCTGCACCCCTAAGACCCTGCTTTTTTTATTTATTTTGCCAGCTCTCGCATATAAAATTAAAATTTATTATTATAGTTCGCAATTGTTACCACAGTTCGCAATTGACACTGGAGTTCGCAATTGACTCTGGAGTTCGCAATTGACACTGGAGTTCGCAATTGACACTGAAGTTCGCAATTGACACTGGAGTTCGCAATTGACACTCACAGTTCGCAATTGTTACTACAGTTCGCAATTGACTACAACACCCGTTCAAGAATTCCAAGAGAGAAGGGCAAAAGATTTAAAATTTTCGTTGATGACGATGAAGATGAAACGTTTTCTTAAAAATGCATTTACTATTGTTATCATAATTGTAACTAATATTTCTAATTTATTTCAATTAACATTTCAGCTTATTTCAACAACAATAAATCTTGATAATGGATTCTAGTAAATAATAGCTTGTATCTCGAGACAAAACATCTTTAAGATATTAATGAAAAAAGCTGTAATCTGTTAAAAATTTTTGTTTTAAATCATCTTGGAGTAATTTTACGGTCATGGGAAAGATAAATTTATAAACGATTCCTGATTAATAGAGCTCTTAATCCTCATTAATTAATATTAAGATAAATTATATTGTACCTTTGATAATTAAATATTAGTTTTTAGCATCTATCCTAGGGACTACTGACATCATTCCTGATTTAAATAAATTCTGTCCTCACCCCAAAAATTGCTTCATACACACTTAAAGTTTGCACTTATTTAAACTGTGTAAATGAGTCATTTATTTCAATTGATTCTAGGATATTGAATAATTTTATAGTCTTTTTCAAGATTTGTATAAGTAAAGAGATTTTGAGGGTCTTGAACTTTTGAATAAGGAAGGTTAAATTTGATCAAGTTTTATCTCAAAGCTAACCTATTAATCAAATGGACTTCATTTATTATGTAAGTTCAATTAATTTAATTTATTCTTGAGAATAAAGCTTGATTTACTAAAATATAAAATAGTGGTGTTTGACATTTATGTATTAATATTCTTTATGCTACTGTCCTAAGAAGATATTGTTTTATTATTGATTAGTTGTTCAAGGTTAGGATTAACTATTATTGCGAGGTATCATCTTGAACATCTGATTTGTGATGGTAGCCAAATTACTCATATACTCTGCTATTTATATCAAAATTTAGGTAAGAATTTAATGAGAAATTAATAAGAAAAACTTAAAATTTTAGAATAAGCCTTGATCAAGAAGTCATGAGCGCCAATGTGAATAATTAGCTAATTTTTTCACATAAATATATATATATATATGTCTGAATTATTGTCGCAAAGTAGGCATCGGTACATGCCCCCATGTTTAAGCTGCATAAATTGCCATTGTCTCTTTCTCTTAAGTTCAGAATGAGTATTATTATATTCCCATAAATTGAATTATTATAAAGTCTTAGGATTTTAACTTAGCTATTGGTTCGACTTGAACTCCTCCCTTACTATTGTAGGAATAAATTGATTTGGGAAAATATATTTAAATTAATTAATTAAAATTAGAATTTCGTGGCAGTTACTTTTCTGGAAACCTAGACAATATGGTAATTGTTCAATAGAGATTTCAAAATCAGCTGGACTTTACTATTGGCGGTAACCCTCTATCGTATCCCCATAGAGAGATAACTTGATTTAAATTTTGAGTGATTTGTTTTTTAGTTGAATTTAATGCTTAAATTTAAGTCAAGTTATCTCTCTATGGGGATACGATAGAGGGGTACCGCCAATAGTAAAGTCCAGCTGATTTTGAAATCTCTATTGAACAATTACCATATTGTCTAGGTTTCCAGAATGTAAACTGCCACGAAATTGTAATTTTGATTAATTTATTAATAATTTTCCCAAATCAAATCTACTCCTACAATATTTGACATAAAGATTTATTTATTTTTCATCTCCTTTCTTTTTTTTGTATTGGAAGACCATTTATTTATTTCTTAGTAATTGGAATTATTTATCATTTTTCTCTTATGAAATTTATAATTAACCATCAATATCAAAGTTAATGATTAAATAATGAGACTCTTCTCATATTAAATTCCTATAATTTAATGATTATTAATTGGTATATTAAAGCTAACAAAAAAAAAGCTAAAATTAATGAAATTCTGGCTTTAATTAATCTATATTTATTTGTAAAAATATAACATAAATAAAAATATATGTCTCCGTAATAAGCTCTTACGCTTATGTAAAAAAATATTAATGGACTATAACTTTAAAAATCTCCATGAAAAAATATTAATATTGATAAATAATACCAAAAATCAGAGTTGACAGCGCTGATTTTTTTCTTACTTTAATATAAAAGATTTGTAAACATATTTAATTTACATTAATCGTTTTCTTAATAGGAAGAAATCTAAAAAGTAATACATAAATTGTTTAAACCATTAATCTAATTAATTTATGTCCTTTTACATATAAAACGAATATGATATTTATTAATAAATATATATATTAAGAAGCACGTAAATATTTAATACTAAGTCATTAAAATTATAATTGTTTTGTACATCAATTAACTCTAGAACAATTAACAAAGTCTCAAAACACAAATTTAAGAACTTTTGAGTGGAGTCTCAGTACTAATTATGATTGGTATATTCATCTAATATATTCATGAAAAAATAATTTAGTTTTATGTTTTAGTGGGATATCATATGCCAGCTTTTAAGAAGACAAGCATGAAATTTATAAAATGTTCTCTTATCCAAGAGGGAGCTACCAAAATAGGCTGACGTCATTTATACTAAAGTGCCAAATTATTCTGAATTCATTGTGAGCTACATATATAATAATGTCAAAAATGATCATGTGCTAATGAGATACTTGGGCATTTATGATGGAGTATCCTCTTGCATAACGGATGCATTTGAACTAATTATAAATATTTATTTTTGTTTCAATTTAATTTTATGTATTAACAATCCTTAATTAAATTAATTATCCTAAGCTTTTATTTTTAGAAATTAAAGCAGTTTCTTTCACTGTTAGTACTATTTTCCTCTTTAATTGACATTATTTACTATTACGGCTTAGAAATTTTACGATTGCTCAATTTGAACTACTTATTATATTAACGCCATCGTTTATTCCTGCTTCACGCTGGAAATAAATTTAAATGCAATTTTATAATATTTAAGGGATATGGAGTATTGAAAATAGTATTCTCCCTTTTCTGTCAACTGCCTCCTTGAAAAATCTTGAGTGATGTGCTCTTAAGTTATCAAGATATATAATAAGTTGGTTTTCTTTGTGGTGATGTTCGAGATCCTCTAATACATAGATTAAGTCATGAATTTTAATTGATGTTTTTAACAATCCTAAATGCTTCAAATCCTTTATTGAGTTGATTATGACTAAAGTTACAAGGGTATTTAGAGTGAGTTCCTGTTTTTCAAGACTAAGCTTTAATATTTTGAAGCTCAAGCTTTCCAAAGATGAATGATCCTTAAATGTTGTTTCATTCAAGTAGATTTTATTTTAATTAACTTTTTTATTCACTAAATTCTGAGTTAACTCTTTGCAAATCAAAATAAATTTAATTTTGTTAAAGCTTAATTAAATTGTTGTCACTCTTACAAATTTTATACTTAATGTCCTTCTTTTTACATTAGTTACGAAGTGTGGTTATGATTTTAAATATTTGGATATCTACGATGAAATACAATCACTCGCTGCTTTAACGAAAATGTGATATACTCATATATTTTACATTGATATTAAATAATTTATTTGCTCTAAAGTTAATGTTTTAGTATTTTTTCAAAATGGGGCTAATGGTTTTTGTATTTTTTAAATATTTTAGTATCTTTTATATTTATTTTATTTTTATCCCAATAGGATCTAGCAATTATTCAATAGTTTCAATTATTTTATTATTCGGTTATTAACTAGGTTTTCTGTATTCTAATTGACAAACAAATTTAATTATATTCACTTTCACAAAGGTTAACATCTCATATATAAGAAATTCTAAAATTTAATTCGTTAACAAAATTTACCAATTTTACTTCAACTTATTATAAATCTTTTTCCCTATTTGTTAACTATATGTTACAAATTTAAATTTTATTTATTAATTATTATTTTACATTTTTCTATTGTTTTGTAAATACTCGTTTTATAAAATAATTATACCCTTTTTATATTTTATAGCTATAAAGTTAATAAATAATAGTAAAATTTAATGATTATCATATAATAATAAATAAAATGAAAATTTTTCATTCTTAAATAAATTATATTAGGCATAATTCCAAAAAATGTCAAATATTTTTTTCAATTTTTTTGTTATAATTCTATAAATCTTTTAACATAATTTTATTATTTTATAGCAACATTAAGTCAAAAAATAGAATAATAATTTTTATAATAAAATTGAATTTTTGTGATCGTGTCGTAAAGGAAATTGATTGAGACTCTGGGGATTACTTTTTCATTGAAATGGGTAATATTTTGGGGGAAAATTATAGGTAAATGGTGGGGGAGAGTTGTGATAGGCTGGGGGATATTTAATAAAATCGACTAATTCCTAAACTGACTAATTAATCATAAAAAAATCTAAGATTTTGCTTAGAAACCATGGTGAAGTACGTATTTTCACCATTATTTAATATAATCAAATTTTATAAAGAATCAAGTAAATGTTAGCGTGTATCATCAGAAACTTGAAATAAGTAATAATGACAGCATCTCTAGTTAAAATATTATTTTGTTATTTCTGTAATTTTTAAATTCAATCTTTTTAACAATAATGTTTAAATCGTAATCCCTATTAACACGCTAATATAGTATGTCTTAATAGTCTATTTATATCAATAAAAATCTTAATCAAATTACTGAAGGGTCTTTGGGGTTATGATTACTCTCCTGATTTAATTAAAAAAAATAACAGTATAGAATAATATTTTTCATTCTGCTTAAAAATTTTCATCTCTCACATATTCCTACAAATCGAAATAATTCTTAAACTATAAAAAAAATTTAGTGCCTTTATTCAAATGACTTAACCTTCTGTGTACATGAATCACCATTATGACCTTCTTCCGCCTCTATTCTTCCAATAATATTCTAAAACCTCATAATTACTTTAAATATGAAAGAATTTTGATCATAAAGGCAGCAGAAAATAATGTTGATTAATAAAAACATATTTGGGGTCAAAATATTTGATTTTAGTAAGGTTCTCAACTTTTTTAAACAAATCTTTTAATTTTAGTCATTTAAAATATGTTTGTTTGTTTTTTTCTTCAAATTTTGGGAAAAATATCCTGCTAAGTGTATTATCCAGCGACAAAATTTCATAGCTTCCTTCAGTAAAAAAATTCCTGATTTAAAAGTAATTTTTTATTATTTTTGTGATTATTATTTGTTCTATTCTAGTCAACCTTAGCCCATCTTAAAATATGACATCCATTCTCAGTTATAATATACCCTATTTTCTATCAAAATGATAATATATTATATTAAGTTCATACTAATTTAAATAATTGCTTGATTCTTTTTTATTATTTCACTAACTTCCATAAATCTTTTGTGAATTCTCCTTTAAAAATACAAAACCTAATTTTTTACTTTTGGATCCCAAACATTAAAATTATATAATGACAGGTATAAATTTAAATAATAAAAAATTAAATTACTTATACAATTTTATTAGACGAAATTCAATGTAGTAAATTTGTAAATATATATACAATCTTAATTATTTAAATTCATAAAAAAAATAGAAAATAAAATAAAATTATAAAGATTAAAAAAGGCATAACATTTATCAGACTTTTTAAAAATTATGTTGAAAAAGTTGATATTTGATTTAAGAATTACTATAATTATGTTTATTCATTAAAGTTAAATAATTACTTTAAATTAAATCCAAAGTAAATAAAATTTATATATTCTTAAAGGACAATGCAATAAAAGATTGACAGATGAAGAGAAATAAATCAAAAAATATTATTGTTGGTATTACATAACGGAAATATCAAAATGAGTTTATATCTGAGCATCAAGATGAATTTTTCAATATAAATAGTGCATTTTATAGGGTAGAAATCTCTGTTTGGTGCTGGAAAGACTATGGAGAGAGGTGTCATGGTTAGAATAATTATATATGAATGCTAATTAAAACTGAGAATATCCCTCTTTAAGAAGTTAAATTATAGCTTCAATTTTAAAAGAGTTTGATTATTTATTATCTTGATAAAAAATTTGATATATTTTACTTCAGAATAAAAATAATTATTTAATATAAGAAAATTACTCAAATTATTTTTGCAAGAACAGGAATTTTTCTGATCACCAGAGATTACTTTTTCGGAGCAGTAAACTCAGCTAAAGTGAATTTCATTTTCAAGAGCTGGAATCTTTCCCCTCCATAATTTGAATGCTATGCTTGCCTTTATACTCAAATTAATAAGTTAACACCTATTGTGATTCATAATCTGCCAAATTTTCATAGAAAATTTGTGAAATTTTCTTATCTTCCTTTTATTAAAATATTTATTATATAAAATTTTACTCTTTATTATAATTTTTTTAAAAGAAAATTATAATGTATATTCATAATTTTAATATCTTTCATTCTCATTACTGGTAGATTTCCTTGTATTTTATAAATTTTTAACTCTCTTTTTGTTTACTTTTAAATTTTTTTTTATATCAATTATGAGTTTTTAGTGGTTGAATTTAATCACGTCAAATTCCCTTTTTTATAGGCAATTAATTTAATTGAATAAATTATATAAAAAAGCTAAAAATTTGTAGACTAAAGAAAATTAATCCCATTGTATGCTATAACTCATAATTCTATGAGTAACTTAAAATTTGCAACTTAGTCGGTGATCCTATTGAACTTTATAACTTCAGAATTTTAAGTGAAAATTTAAATAATATCGTAATAAGATTCATAATAAATCTTTACTCTTTATTATCCTTGATATTAATTTTGCTTCATTAAAGAATTTCTAAATTACCAAAGTAAAATCATATTAAGAGAATAAAAATTTTATGATTATTTATTTTTATCGATTTTTTAAAACAGATATTTGATAATCTGAAATTATCTTATTAGATTAAAAATATTTGATAAATTATGAATTAAAATTTTATTTTTTAAAAAAAGATGTACGTACTGATTTAGGTAAAAGTACTTTTCGACAAAATTTATCATTCATTTAAATCTAGAACTTACTTATAAATATTCATTCTTCCCTCTCTCGCACAAATAGTTGTCTTATCTACGATCACTCTCTTACAGCTGCTTTGAATTAAGTCAACTGTATCAATGGGCAAGTCATGCATAAGATGATACAGCAGCAGTTTCTTGTAATGAGTCCTGATCTAATTCAAATAGAATTCCACTCAATAAAATTATGGTCTTTAGGGATAGAAAATAAGGAAAATTATAAACAGGATCTAATTTGTTGTATTTATCCAAAGTTTATGTCAAAACTCAATTTTTTACTTAAATTTCTTCTAATAAATGAAACATTATTAATACAAACTCTTTATGAAATTGTAGGTCTTCTTGGAAGGTCAACATTTATTATATAATTTGTAAACATGAATGAGAAATTAAATCCAGGAATAAGGTGGTAAGATTACGATCTTTTAGTTGATTATTATTGGAAAAAAATCAATATTATCCTGTATATATTCTTAGTAACTATAAAGTTAATAATAAGTATCAATCTGTATTTAATTATTAAGATAGGAAGTAAAGTCAGCTAATTAATATTATTTGCGAAGAGGATTACATAAAATAATGGTATGTAGAGAATGGTTCGAGTATGTTACTAAAGAATTTACTAACCTTATTTTAATAGTAAATTAAAAAATTATAGAAACATACCCTACCCTACCCACTACCTATATAATATCCCATTTATAAATCAATAATTATACTATATTTACAAGCTTAAATAAATATTTTAATTTGATAAACTATAAAAAAATTGTGTTTTTGATTGTTAATTAGACTGCTTTTGCCTGATCCTGTGGTACCAATTACGAAGATATTTCTCCTTGGTCTATCTTAAGGATCGCTGAAAGGATTCGGTTCTACCATATTTCTCCTTGGTCTAACTTAGGGATCGATGGGAGGTTTTGCTTATACCATATTATATAATAATTATTGACCAATTTCAAACTTATTTAATTATAAATTATTCACAAACAAATCCTCTTTTTCCAATCTAGTATAGAAAAATAAAAATTTTGTAAATTGAAAATAAAGAACAAGAAATTAAAAAATATATAAAGTAAATAAAGGAAATACTATTTGGTTTTTTTTATATAATTTTATAATTAAATATTGGTCCTTTCTAAAATTTTAGCAATTTTTTATTTATTTAATTTTGAGTATTTTTAAAGAATTTATTTTATAAAGATTCTGTTTAAATAAATTTATGACAGTGGCGCTTTTTTAATCAATCTTATCACAATAATTAATCATAAATAATAACAATTTAATTTTCTTAAATAAACAAAAATAATTCTTATTATCAATTCATTTTTTTAATATTTTATTCAACTTACTTAATTTTTCATGATTCTTGTATATTTTTATATAATCTAAGAATAATAAATGTCATAGAAATAATACATTCTTAATTTTGGGGAATTTAGGTAAGTTAAAAATTCTAAAAAATAATTTATTAATTCTAGGATTATAAGTTCATGTTTAAAAAAAATTTTCAATCTTAAATTATATATAAATTAAAAGCTAAGTTTTTACATTTTATATAAGTATTCATCACCCTATAATAAATTCATCTAAATATGTCTCCACCAAATTACTTCCATAAAAAATCAAACAAACTTTAATCACTTATTGAACTATAATATATTTTTTAAATCTTATCAGTTAAAACAATTTTACATTTGCATGATTATTCTCACTATCATTTTGTATTATAACCAATTTTTAGTATTATTTATATTATTAAATTAGAAAGTTAGAAAATTTCGGGACCAAACAGTGACGGGTGCGCCACTTCCCAGAAATTACAAAATTTTTCAATTGGGTCTCACTCAAAAAACTCCACTAGAGTGGCACAAATAAAATCTTAGGAGGTTCATCTCACAAGAGTAGTAGGAGTTAAATCCGGCTCTCTTCACTCTACCCACTCAATGAAAACTAACTTTTCTAATATGGGGCTTCAACTAACTAGGCGAACAATCGCGAGTAGATCCGCTGATAAAGTGGACATACAAACTCAAACTAATAGTGGGCTCTGATGAGCTATACAACACACTATTAACACCAAACATTGAACCCCAACCAAAACAAAAGTCCACTCCAATCTCATTAGATAATATAACGAGAGCAGAAGTTCTACTGCTCTTTGTTACTTTATCAAAAAGTCCATATTTAACAAGTCGCCTATCTAATACATGGCAACAGACCATGATAAGATAACTTTTCAAAAAGAAAACACCCTTCAATAAAAATAAATTGAAGCGTCACCTCCCTACACTAACACAACTAATAAAAACAACAACTCCGACCAATAACTTACTCAGCGATATACCACACTCAAATAGAACAATCGCTAAGTAACAAGGAAGATCTCTTCCAAACAAAACTCGGCAACCTCAAAAAGAGACGCTGAAGTACCCATCTGAACCAAGATATTTGAGGAATCACTCCAGAGACGCAAAGATATACCTGGAATCACCCAAAAGGAAAAATTAAGGAATCACCCATGAATCACCCAAATGATCAAAAGATATTTGTGGAATCACCCAAAATATTTATAGATACTTAATAAGGAAACATATCGAACACTCAAAATTATCTTGAGCACTACTATTTATATACCAAGTAATCAATGGGACCATACAACAACCTAGCATCAGCCATGCCTTAAGATATAAGTTACTTTTACCAGCATCGCTGGGGCTTCATAAAACCTCAAGACACCTAAATCCCAAAACCCTTTAGATACAATATAATAATCATGATACTATCCAATAGAATTTGAGAATAATCTCATACTAAATAATATATAGTATTTAATACTAAAAGGATTTATAATTTTATATTTAATAGTAACTAATAACAACAATGGCAGACATATCACACCTTAAGAACAACAACCTATGGTGCCCAAAATGCGACAGACAAAGTTGTATGGAGAAAGTTTTTGACTATATGATAAATAGTCTAGGCATCTAACAATAGCTGACATAATATATCAGCTTCACAGTCTATGAAGATAGACACTAAAGAACTCCTGCAGAAGAAGCAGTCGAGCTATCAAGATATATTACAAAGTTCTATAAGGAACAAATTTATATCTATCAGTTGGAGTGCCACACAGTTAAAGAGAGGATATCATCGCAATTCCTAAATGAATTGCATGACATACTGAATGAAATGACAGGCAAAGGACAAATTTGAGATTGTTAAAAGATTTTATTAAAAATATAAATATTAAAGGGCAAGTCCCTTACATATACTTAACATATATATTCATCTGGGGGGCCTTGAGCCCTCCGGATGAGGATTAATTATTATTATTATTATTATTATTATTATTATTATTATTATTATTATTATTATTATTATTATTATTATTATTATTATTATTATTATTATTATTATTATATTATTTTATTATTATTAAGCGAGTATAATTAAAATGTGGAGACTGTTAAAATTAAATCAAAAAAGAGATCAAATAGAATTATGTTCATATCAATACACATGTATTAAGATAAAACAGTCACTAATTTGAATTAAGTTTGAGTAGATGCTTATTTAACTTTAATTAATTAATCAACTATCTAAAAATGGAATTTTTGTTTTTTTCAACTTTTCTGATTCATTTCTATTTTAGGGCAGTGAACTAGTTGATGCTGTAGCTGATCTTTAAGTTTTTCTTTAAATTTTTCATAGATATCTTCATCATATCTTCAGGGTATCTTCACGATATCTTCCTCAAAAAATAAAAAGTGTGGAGAGTGTGGAGTTTAACAATAATAATAGTAGCAATAACAGTAACAATAGTAGCAATAACACTAAAAAAATCAATATCAAGCATTGTTAAAGTCTGTTTGAAATTCTAATGGAATTTCAAAATATTAAAAATCAGAGATTTTTTTCATATTCATAATCATCATCTTACTTTACATCTTCAACGCTAAGTATTTAGACATCATTTTTCTTAAAATTTGGATTTTTTGTAAAAATCCCCAGACTTTAACAATGCTTGATATTGATTTTATTAGTGTTATTGCTACTATTGTTGCTGTTATTGCTACTATTATTATTGTTAAACTCCACACTCTCCACACTTTTTATTTTTTGAGGAAGATATCCTGAAGATACCCTGAAGATATGATGAAGATATCTATGAAAAATTTAAAGAAAAAATTAAAGATCAGCTACACCATCAACTAGTTCACTGCCCTAAAATAGAAATGAATCAGAAAAGTTGAAAAAAACAAAAATTCCATTTTTATATAGATGATTAATTAATTAAAGATATATGAGCTTATATTCAAACTTAATTCAAATTAGTGACTGTTTGATCTTAATACATGTGTATTGTTATGAACATAATTCTATTTGATCTCTTTTTTGATTTAATTTTAACAGTCTCCACATTTTAATTATACTCGCTTAATATTATTATTATTATTATTATTAGTATTATTTATAAAATATTTTTCAAATTGTTTAGTATTTTTATTAAATTAAGTAATTTGATTCTCACGCTTTTTGATTAATATTTAAATTGTTTAAAAAAATTTATAATCTTATGGTTCATAAATCCAATTATAAAATATTTAAATATAAAGGAACAATACAATTTCCTTGCTAAATAAGATGTTTATAGAATATATATTTATTTATTTTATTTTAATCTTTTTTGTATCTATAAACATTATAGTGTGCGGGAAGGTATTTTGATTAAAATCCCTATGTATAATCAGTAGATAAATTGTTTTATAATTTATTTTAATTTAATAAAATTAGTTTAAATAAGTATTCTAATCATTTTATATTATCAAACCACATTTAGTTATATTAACTAGAAATCTAGTATTAAGTTTACAGAATAAAATTAAATATCTGGAAGATAATTCACAAAATAATGGAAAATATGAAACTTTAATCATTTCTTTTAAGCTCTTTAACTTAAATATAATTGGTTATATAGAGATTAATAATCATGTATTCAATCAATTTAGCGTTTATAAATTTGAATTTAAATAAATATTTTAATTACAATATATTTAAAAACATTTGCTTAATACAGCTTGATAAAACAAAAATGCAATTTTTGAAATTATGCTGTCTTAAAGAGACTTTTCGAGCAGATATAGAATTAGGAGGGATAAAAAAACGTGGTGAAAATGGCGAACCCTAGCTAGTTTTGAATGTGTCAATATCCTATGGTAGTATTAGATAAGCAACTGACTTTTTATATTTACAACCGTAGAATGATCATAACATAGAAAATCTGCAATAATAAACTCTGGTGCAATAAATGATGCTCATGAAGCAAGATTACAAAAATATTCAGAATAATACGAGCACAGCTAGTTCATAAATTAATGCCAGAAAAGTCAATGAAAATTAAATGGGACAATTGAAATAGAAAGATCTTGAACTTTTACCTAAGAGACTTAAGGATGTCAAGAAAGAGAGGGTTATATTAATTGAGAAATCAGGGATGTGTGATAATTTAGGAACTGGCTATATTGATTTGTAAACTAAAAAAGGAAATTACAAGATTTACTATATGAGGATTGAAAATGAGTAGAGAATATTATCGAACAGCAAACTTGAGATATTAGGAGAGAGCGTCTAATTTACACTTGATCAATTAAGCAATAATGATGATTCAAGTTCATAAAATAGAGCTTCCAGAAAGCAATTAGCTGTGGCAGATAGTTAAGTTTCCTATGAGGAGTCTTACTCTTACAGTAATCAAGATTCTTTAAATACAAACTTTAAGCATCAGCAGCAAAATCGAATAGGAAGTCCCACTTCTTATGCAGAATCTAGCTTAGATTCAGCTGTTCTGATGAGATAAATTCAATCTCAGTAAGTGAATCAGAATTCCTATAGTCAATCTGTGTATTCTTCGGATGTAACTAAAATGCTTAATCCTGGATCACTCTATGGAGATGCAGATTCAATATCTCATCAATTTGAAAATAATCAATCGTCTCAATCATAACTGGCTTCAGAGGGTAACAGCAGATATATCATGAGTCAGTCATAATCAACTTACTTAAATCACAACGATGAAAACCAGATGATTTCATCTAACTAAAATAACAAAAACAGCAAGCACAGAAGAGCTCAAAATATGCAATTTGCTCTGGAAGACATTTCAAACACAAACATGCCAAAAAGAATGAATAATTAGTAAACAGCGTTATCAGGTCCTCAAACCTAGAAGCATCATTACTACTCTAGAAAGATAGAAAAAGGAAAAGAAAACAATGTTATAGAATACGATAAAGCGATTAGAAACAGAAGAAACCCAAATGAGATAAGTTTAGAGCAGAAATCTAATTCTTTCACAAATGGAATCATAATGAGAAAGAAGGGTAATTGTTACTACCGAGATCCCCCCCCCCAGGGGGTACCCCATCCCCCCTCCCATTCCCCATACCCCCCCACCCCCATCAAAATACCCCATTTCATATCAAATTTTGTATATACACGGTCTAAATCGATCTCCTTCTTGACATCTCGACATCATAGACCCTATATTTTATATGAAATTTCATTCTCGACATCATAGACCCTATTTTATGAATATAATTTCCTTATAATTTAACATTTATTTGGATCCATGATAGTGTAAATAAATCATATGAATTTTATACTTTGTTAAGTTTCAAGATGTTTGTAAACCAGATTACACTTGTCCAAATGAAATATAAATAAAAAAAACTTTTTTAAAAAAAGTAAAATTTTTATATACTATGATACAAAAATATTTTTAAAAAAATTTTTGTCCCTTAAATCAACTTCATTCGATATAATTCAAAGAAATAGTATGAGTAAATTTTTAATTTATTTTTTTCTTCTATAATTTTATAAATGATAATGGATAAAATAGTTAAAAGTATGATTTGTGATGGAATAAGGTGGCTGGTAAATTTAAATTCAAATTCAAATAAATCCATAATTATTATTAATATTTGGTTGCTTGTTGATTTGTGATGGAATCTCTCATATATATATTAGTACCCTTGTTAATAAATGACTAGCTACCAAATTTTTAATCTCGGTATTTAAGGCTTTTAATATATTTAATCATTCTTAAGTTTTATTTCTAACTGTCGTTAATGGCGACATGCTCTATCTCAGACTACCTGACCCTAATAGTGAGTACTGCTGTAGCATGTCTAAGCATCTCTGGTGCATCTACCAGCCATCAAGGCAAATCTACTGGGTCTTTAACTGCCACAAGGAATGGGGAGAAGAAGGATGAGGCAGAGGCCTATTTGCCATTCATTGTAATACCGTTACTAGCATCGATATCGAGTGCTGGTCATAGAGAATCAGTGGCTTTGTAGGGTTTAACAGTCATGTGACCCTCTCTGGTGATGCCTGCTATGTTTGATAGGCTCCGAGGAGCTGGAATGTGAGTGTTATCGTTGTTCATCTGATTCCATATAGCACTGTATGGGAGATGGGCATGATATAGCGAACACATTTGGGCTGACTCCACTCGTACTAAGCTCAAAGATGGCAAGAATGAGAGAGATTGAAGGTCTTGCATTGCCAGATGCCCGAGCACAACTCAGCATTGGCACTCCTGACATCTGAGCATGTTGTCTTTGGTGCGAAGATGTGACATTGTAGCTCTGAAGCACGAGAGTGGAAGGGATCCTCATTTGATGAGATGCTAAAGGGATTACAGCTAATAGGATAGTGCTTCAGGGATCCTGAGCCCAGCATACGACAAGAGGTGTATCTCCTTCGAAAGTCTATTCAATCTAATAGGAAAGCGCTAAGGCTGATCAACTGTATCAGGGAGGAAATCAGATAACCACCAGAAGAAAGCGGCAAAGAGCTATAGGAAAGCATCTGCATGCAAGAAGCGCGTGACTGTAGCCCGAGATTCAACTCAAAGAGATGAGTAAGGCGACTGGTTGAAAGGCTACGGTATAGCATGAGAAACAAAGATGCTCGTGTATCTCGGCCCCTGGGATAGATGTCTTGGTCGGAAACTCCATCTCCCTGCGCCTTTGCATGGTGAATCGCGTGGTAGCACTGGCCACCCCCCATTCGAAGGTTCGCCACTTACTTCGTCGGCAAAACCGAAAGTCCACAAATGCCTGAGTTCCCAATGTAAGTATTTAGACCATTTTCTGAGGTAGCCCATTAAACCCCTGCTGTAGGCTAGAGAGCAGATAGAGAACGGCAAACTGATGCTGAGGCTCTGCTATTCCACCCCGCTGAGAAAGCAAAGGAGTCCCTAGTAGCTTCATCTTTAAGAATACCCTTTTGAGCAACTGCCTATCTGTCAACATTCTGACATCGAGATCCTTAAGTGTAGAATGTGGTACATGTTGAAGAACCACGATCAGGAGCGAAGACCCCTAACTGAAAATGCCAGGCAAACAATAGGGAATGAAAGCTTGGCCATAAACCGCATGAGGGCTTGCAGTCTATGCAGAGCAACTATAGCACTAGTAGGAATAACATGACATCTCATTTGCCAATACTCTTAATGCCTCCACTCTTAGTTATCCTGCTATCCTCATAAAGTTCGCATGCTAAATTGCCTAATATAGTAATTAAGCTTGTGTATAAATAGATTAATCTCCTATATATATTTAGCTAATGGGTTTTGTTTTTGTATTTGATTTTCTTTTTCACTAATTTCAACATACTATTATAAAAAAATGAAGGAAAAAAAACTTTAAAAAATTAATCAGACTATTTCTCCGAATTATGTCGAATGAAATTGATTTAAGGGATAAAAATTTATAAAATAAAATTTATATATTATAATATTAAATAAAAAAAAAATATTTTTTAATGAAAAAGTTTTTTCAATTTATATCTCATAAGGAATAGTGTTATAAGGTAGACTAACATCCTGAAACTTGATAAAACATAAAATTCATATGATTTATTTTGCTATATTGTAAATATAGCAATTTGAATTTATAATGATAGTTTATATATAAACAATAGGGTTTATGATGTCAAGAACATATTTTATATATATAAAATAGGGTCTATGATGTCGAGATGTCAAGAAGGAGATCGATTTAGACTGTGTAGATACAAAATTTGATATGAAATGGGGTATTTTGATGGGGGTGGGGCGGTATGGGGGGGGTATGTGGGGGGAATGGGAGGGGGGATGGGGTACCCCCTGGGGGGGGATCTCGGTAGTAACAGGTAATAATACAAATTTGGCAGTGAGAAATGCTAAATATCAAAATCAAAACTACGATATAAATCATGCTTGGATGGATAACAATGAAGCTTAGGATGATTTAGATGTTCATTATGTGAATGATATTGAGAGTTTGGTGCCACCAAGGTACAACCCTGACACCAGAACATACTTTAAGTGTTCCATATATTCACCATCAAATAGACTTTATACAGTGAATGAAGAAGTCAACTCAACATAAAGTGATGCAGGAGAGTAATTCTCTTCATCGCAGATTATGAGTGGCTTCAGGATATCTGGATGTTTGTTAGCAAACAAGCTCTCTCCAGGCTATACAGATAGATAGTACGATGAAAATGAGAAAATAGACGAGGAGGAAAATGATGATGAAGACCCAGAAAATTTATCAGAGGGTATGGTTTTGCCATAAACACCAACCCCTAAAATTACACAATAAATGAAGAGCCACTTTGCTAAAGAGACCAATAGTGGGAAATTTTCTACAAATATCTCTGGAACTCACACGAGAACAAGTTCTAGTAAAGCCTAGTCTCTTCGAGGTTCTATACATATTTAGAGACCCCTAGGCTCTCACTTCTCATCTATAAGTTCCTTGGTACAAAACCCTCAAAATAACTAACAAGTCAAGAACAATGATAAAGTTGATAAGTAACTCATAAATAAGTTCTTAAGAGAAACATTCAATGGAGTTTTACCTTCAGAGACTGGAGTCGAACACCTATAGAGAGCTATAAATTCAAGCTAAAACACTAATGATGATTTGAACTTAGAAGTCCAGAAGTATTTTTAGCCACTTCCAGGTTCATTTGTATGCCCAAGAGGTACAGAATTTAAAAATGAACAGCCAAACTCAATATTTGGGTTAACGAAGACAAGTATGCCACCTCTCTAGCAATCATCACAAGATAGCTTAACAAAAGTTTCGAGAAGCTCAAAGAATAAAAATGAGAAGACTAACTCAAAGAAAAATTCTGCATTGTCAATAGAGAAAACTTTGATTAAATTACCTTAAGCAGTTGGATCTAGAAAAAGCTCAAATAACTAAAGTTCATCAAATAATTCCTCAATCATTGAGAAATCTGTAAGAGATCAAAGCCCAGAGACTTACTACGATGAAGAAAACAGAAAGGTAGTAATCATGACTTGTATTTTGATATAATTTATCTCTATACAAACAATAATTTATGAATAATCTCAAATGATATTGAAGAAGGAAATCAAATACAACATTGTATTAAGTGGGGAACAGACACTGATCCCACTCTTGTAGGAAAAGCAATCGAAGAAGTAATAACTAAAGTAAAGAGGTCAACTAAATCTCCTAAGAAATCCAAAAGATCTCTAGACATAAATTAAAAACCAAATAATTAGTAAGAAATGGTAATGCACAGATGATAAGAAATTTATGATAGCAATATTCAATGTGAATATGAAACAGTTTTCGACAATTTTTAAGACAGTAAACAAGCTTTTCAATTAGAAATGCTTAGTACTTTTAAATTAAATTAATAATTTACAGTATGCTTTTACTCATATTCGATTTCGATTAAGAAAAATAATTTAAATAAATTAATGGATGCTAAATTCGATGATAAAACACTATGCGTTTTCTTGTTTTATTAACTCCCTAAACAATTATTATAAATAAAAAGAAATAAATTAATTGCTTTGTTGACATCGTAATTTTATCAAGAATAATATGATAAACTCTTGGCATCTCATTATTAATCTTCTGTTTAACTTAGTTATTTTTGTAGGATCTGATTAGTCAATATTGATTAAATGTTACCAGTATTACTCATTAGTTAGTTTTATTGCTCTAAAATTTAATTCAATTACTCTTAATGATTCTAATTACTCTAGTCTAAGTTGTTTGATAAAATTGGCAGTTGTTGTTAAACTAATTAAATTAAATTACAAATTTGATTATAAAAAAATGTAATATAACAATTAAAACTATCAGAGTATCGTTTTAATGCTAAATCTTATTGAGAGTGGGTTCTTCGATACTTTTATTCAAAATTTAGCTGAACAAGATATGTGGTACTATATTTTAGCTTGCCTATTCTAAATGTGATAAATCTTGCTAGTTATGTTCAATATTCAATTAAATGAATGATAAACTATTAAAATATTGAGATTTGAAGGATTCATAATATCTGAGTTAGAGTTTTGCATTAACTAGCTTAATTAACTTGAAGGCTTAATTTACGAATCAAGCAGTAGATTTTTAATGCTATCTGATTTTAAGGAGGGGAGTTAAGGTAATTGCTCTTCTTCTAACATTTAAATATCATCTTGACTTTGATTTTGAATTGGCTATTCATTCATGGGATTAAATTTTAACTTTTATACATTAAAATTAATCAAATTTTATGGCAAAGTTTATATTTTGCTCTCTTTTTGAATTTCTCAGGAGTTTACATCATAAGCAAATCTCTATATTCTGCTGGCATATCTTCATCAATTTCGAATTACTATTATGGATTTCTTTGCATGTTAACTTCCTCGACTAGCTCCTCTAGGATCACTTTCTTGTACTATTTTTTCATGTGAAACTTTCCAAGTTTAAGTTTGATGAAGTTCTTCACACCACCTTTTTCCTGAAGTTTTTCAAACCCATTGAGAGACAAAGAACCTTCCATAGTAAATGGGCCAATGTTATTCTCACAAAAATGAAAATTAAAATTATGAGTTAATTTCACCATAACCACAAATGTCGAAATGATTTGCCTTCTTCAGGTTACTAGGCTTTCTAAGAATAAAACTGAAATTCTCAGTGACATCCTATTCGTTATATTTAAAGTACCCCTGATAAAGCCCTTAACATGAGAGAAACTGATCAATTATACTCTATAGTTGTTCACTTGGAGCTTAGATTTTAACAGTTTCTACGCTGACTTTGTCTTCAGGTTTTTCACAAAATAGTTGTGTGAGTAGTTCCTCTGACATTGGGGCGTTTATTTTCTTATAGATGAATTCTTCTTGGAACTCTTCTATACTAAGTTTCCAGTTACCTTTTATGACCATTAATCCCCAATAATACTTAAATAAATTTAAATTTTATTAAATTCATTAAAAACATATTATGAAATGATTTATATTTTAATTATTAATATGTTAAAGTGCTTATATTTGTTGAATTTTTTTATAGCAGCCCTAGTTTATTCCCATAAATTAACCTATAAATTAATATAAATCATAAACTTAATATTATGAGGATTTAATTGTAGTATTAATGATTTGATTAGGATTCTACTCATCTCTTTGGAATATCATAATCAAGTCCCCGTTAAGCACGATATCATACTAAACCTCAGCCTTTTGCTCTTCTTACTGCTCTTAATCAGACCCTTAAGCAGCATTCTACTTTCCTTGTGTGTTTTGCTCCTCGTCATATTCATCAAAGTAGCTCTCCTCTTCATCACTGTTTTGACCACCGCGCTTTCTCTTGCCTAGTGAGCTGCCTCCACCTGTGATCCTCTCCTTCAATCTCATTCTCTTCTCAAGTCTCCTCTGTCTGTCTTGCTTCTCCTTTTCATGTCTCTATTTCAACTGCTCTTAGTACTTCTCTCTAGCCGACATACCTCCCTTCTCTCTGCCACTCTGTCTTTTATTACCGTACTCTTCTTCGCTCTCTTCTTATTATTGCTATTTGCCGCCCTTCACGTACTTTTGCTTCACGGTATCTATCTATCTTCTGGTCATAACATTGCCCTGTGCATGATGCAAGTAGTCAGTTTAGAGTTAATTCTACCTACCTTCAAACTGCAACTTCTTCCTCGATAAGTCCTAAAGCTTACGAGATCTGATTTGTGACTTCAATTTCCTGGCTTTTGTGGCATCTCTCCATTTCATGTCATCAGCTGCTTTCTTCAGACAATCGGCGAACTTTACTAACTTCTCTAAGAACTTGAAACAGTCTTCTTCGTTTTCATTTTCACGAAGTAATGCCAAGAGAACTTGGATTTGATTGTAATCTTCTAAGTAGAGCTCAAAAGTGAATTAGTCAAGGCTTTGTCTGTAGATTCTTGTGTCTGAGAAATAGGGGAAGTAGAAATAGTGACCTGGCTACAATTCCACAGTAGTTTCTTCCTAAGTAAATGGTCCATAATACTTATTACAGCTAAAATAAAATAGAAATAATTTATACAATTAAAGTCGTTTGCTACTTTTCTGTTCTATAATTTGTTATATTAAGATTTAATGGATTATGTGAATTAAATTTTTTTGAGATATCCTATTAATTTCTTAACAATTTAATTATTATATAAATTTTTTAGAAATATATGGGCATAATAAAATAAAATAAATTACATAAAGAAATCATTAATTTCATTTATTTTAATTTTCTACAATAATTGTGCCAAGTGGTTTTAGCAGACCCATATTTATCGGTTCCAGCCAAAGTTTTAGTTCATCACTCATTTTTAAGGGCAATCCGTCTTCACCCTCAAACTTAGGTGGTCTGGTCTAATGTAAGCTCTATATTTCCTGCATAAACTTATAGTAATTAACAAATTAAATACATTAAAACTCAGGTGACTCTGAATCTATCTTATTTTGGCACAAGAAATACAAGATGCTTAGTCTCTACTATGTAGGTATTTCATGATATTTCCTGAAAAGTACTTCTATTTATTTGCTTCCTAGTTAATTTTGGTATTGGAAGTCATCGAAATCCTCGATAGCTTCAGTATCAACAAAGTTACTCCAATAATTCGTCTGCTCCTCTTTTTGCTGTTATAAGTTAAAATTTAATGATAGTTTTATTCATTTCAAATTGTAATTCCAATCTTAGCCTTCAATATAGAACGGATCAAGACCTTCTAGTTCTTCATTGAATAACTTAAGAATTTGTAAACTTTCAGTTTTCCATTGATTTTACTATCCCACATAGCCAACAGCTGCCTCATGCGAGAATCTTATAGTAATGTTCTCTTCTCTATGTTACTTTAGTAAATGTTCTCTAATATCTGAAGACCACACCTGCTCCACCACTACTTGTTTCTCTTCAATTTTAGGTTCAATTTAATCAGACAATTTTCCCGCTTTTTTTGTGGTCTTTTTAGCACTTTAATTAATGGTAGTTTGTGACTAAGAGGCTTAAGGATTGTTAAGCTTAGCAAGTCTGCTTCTAGTCATTCTCTCAGTGATTTAAGTTTGCATGGCCGCAGATTATTGCTAATTCTAAGAATCTTTCTTCTCTTCTTCTTAGTTGGATAAAGTCACTATTTATACTTAGTCTACTCCATTTTGATTTGTCTGACTGTAACTTTCCTTAAGCTCTTCATTTTGTTGCTGTTAATCAGGGTTTTAATTTTATTGAATCAACTCCTCTAATTTTACTTCCTCCAGGTTTTCTACATAGTTTTAGTCTTCTTACATGACTACCTAGTCTCGATTATACAAAGGATCTTTACCCAGGTATCTGATTGAAAATTTACATTAAATTCTTAACTAAAGCAAGTAAATTTCCTGTAGTTTTTATGCATGCTGGAGAACTTCTTGGCAAGCATCATATTCCAACTATCATAATCTAAAACTTGGAAATTATCGTTTTTTGGCTGTATCTCATTTCCATTTGGATCTTTCCTCACGACTCTTTTCTAAAGCAATCTGCTCATTAATTCTGAAAATAGTTAATTAATATAGCAATTGGGAAATTGTTTCATAATTTATAAAATAATTAAATTAATTCCGCGCAAAGTGGATCATGTTAGGGTCTCAGCAAACTCTATTCCAAATCATATGGTGTAAGTGGTTCCTTCAACTTGAGTACATTTTTGAACATATTCACAAATTAGCAGGTGGAAATTAACTTCCAATTGTTCCTCAAAAAGATTTCGTCTTCCTTTGATAAACTAATGAAAAAGTTTTTTAAGATAATTAATTTTTTATTTATATAAAATATTATAGTTTATCTCTAAATCTATAATGGAATCCATGCTTAGATGAGTATTTGATTGTATAACAAATAATAAGTTATTAATTATAATTTAAAGGATCAAAACTTTCAGTTTGGATTTCACATACTTTTTTATATAGTTTTTACTTTCCCACTCTAATTTAAATAATGATTTATCAAATTAACTGCATAAAGATTAAAAATTAAATTTATCATAATATTTAAAATCATTAAATTTACAATTTAATGTCATCATACATATCCAGTATTCCCTTGCTGATTATTTAATCAATCACTAATTAAGAATGAATGTTCAAGCACTTCCTTAGGCGAGATTCTTAATTTGGGATTTAACTCCATCATTTTACTTAGCAAATCTAGAAACAATTCATTGGTGTTTAGTGAGCCCAGACATAACTCACTTTAAAATTGCTTCTTTAGTGTTTGCTTTAAGTTTTAGACTGTCTAAATCTATTTTTACTTTATTTTCTTTGGAATTCGACCTTAAATACCGAAGAGCCCTGTCATACATGCAGAAGATTAAGGGGTTTAAGATTAATTCATTGAATTTCTGAGTGATTCTTTTACTATTCGCCCTTTATAAGATAACCACAGTGGGAAACCAGAGACCATTTCTAGTAGTATAGCACCTAAACTCCAAATGTCAATTGACCAAGGGAATAACTTTTTTGATAAATCAATAGAGCCAGAAGCCAAATTTGCTGATTTAGAATCAAGGTATTCTAAGAGATCTGGTGCTAAATATTCAGGAGTAGTCAGCTCTACCTCTTGAGAAGACTTTTGAAAGTTAAAACTACTCCCTAAGTCAATTATTTTATAAGAAACTGTATTAGTTGTTCGGTCATGTAAAATCAAAATATTCTCTGATTTTAGATCAGAGTGTACAATGCCTGCACTTTGAAACAAGTAAAGAACTTGCGCCATCGATTTTATAAAATCTTTAAAGATTAGTGAGCTATTCTGTTGAAACAATCGAAACAATTCTTCTCTATGGAGTACTTAATAAATTCTCTCACCTTTGTAAAACTCCCCCTTAACTTCAAACAAACTTTTACTGAGAGGTTTACCACATAACTCAAATATCAACCATAAATCCTATTTATCCTCCTTATTGTCTAGCAATTTACAAAGATAATTGATTCCTGGATTAGAAGAATAAGCTTCAAAAGGAACACCTTTACTCTAAAAGAATTTCCTATTTATAGAAAGTTCTTTATACCCACTCTCTAAATTAGAAATTTAACTGCTACTTTTTGGGAATTATTTGACTGCTACTAATTGATCCCCATTTTTTTCATCTTTACCAAGCCAAACAAGAGCACATCCACCTCGACCCAGGAGTTTAACTTTCTTATAGCTCTATGGAAACCTATTCCCATAAATTTACTTTTCTTCTTCAGTAATCGTTAACTACGGCTCCTCCTGTCGAGAATTTACTTAATTGTTTACTATTTTTATTTTCTTGGATCCAGCAGTAGATTGCCCACTTGGTGTAGAGTTTTACTATTTAATCATGGAATTTCTTTCATAAAAATTTACATTGGTGTTTCTATAACTAAATGTCTAAGGATTGGTAGTTTAATTCTCTCCCAGTCCATTAAATTCCTTCAATATCTGCGTCCTATTGCTGCCACCAGTTTAATTGCTTATACCAATAAATTTATTGGTATAGTTCTTTTGCTAATTAGCTATTAACAACAAGTTTTTGCTCTCTTCTATGAGTGACATATTATTCGTATTCTACAGATATAACTGGCTGCTCATGTTATTATTGAGACTTTTCTTTTGTTGCTGTTGGTTACTAGAGAACCTGTGATTTTACAGCATGGAATTGTACTACTACTATTGCTCTTCCTAATGAGTGATACTGTCGTTGCTTCTAATAGAGGGCAATTTGTACTAATATTGATCTTGATTTTATAAGCGAGGATGCTATGTCGAACGTAAGTTTTGATATTGGGAGTTTTATAATTATGAATTTGAATTCATAGATGTCTGCTCTAAATGCTCACTGTTTTCTTCTAAACCTCATTCAATCAAATTCAATTATAAGGAAAGATATAAAATGAAAGAAAATAGTTAATAGTGAAAACTTAATACATTTTTAATCATTTCTAGAAATTGATTAATACGGGTCTAATTAATTGTCAGAAAAATAATTCAACTTTTTGAGATTTATTATTAAAAGATTAATAAATTAATCAATTTTGGTCTTTTAGGTGAACTTATTAACTTTTATTTTTTGAATTTTTTAATAACAATCACAACATAACTTTTATAAATTTGAGAAGTTTTATGTCGTATTGTTCAATACTATGACTATTAGGATTATTTTTATTATATAGTTAACCATTTTATGAAGTAATTTTTCCAGATTGTTTATCTTGAGTATTCTATAAAGATTTTGACTCCAACTTCAAATTTCCCAGATCACTCATATTTTGATTTAATAGTAATGATATTATTAATGATAAATAGGGTAATAATTATAAATTTGGAAAAAAAAAATCAAAATATTCTCATGTTTAAGAGATTAGACTGATCAATTAACCCTCTTCCTTCAGATGACTTGTCTCTAATTTTCACAGATCCCCTAACAAACTAATCGACTCCATATAAACTTCCATTCTGTAATGTTTTCTGTTTTTATATAGTACTACCAATGACATTTTACATCTAGCTGTTGCTATTCTAACTGTAATACTGTGAAGCCTTACTTTTTAGTAATTTTTACTCTCTCAGTAATTACTCAATGCGTTATTCATAAGAGTTGCTACTCTTACTCTCTATTTAAGTTAAATTTTTCCTTTTGTTTATTTGTGGATTTTTGAGTGTTTTGAACCCAGTTCCGTAAGCTGTATTGTTATGTTGAGATATCGCTGATGAAGTGGTCGATATTAAACTGTGAATAGAGGGCAGTTACTATTGCGGTTGATAGGTACCATTATTATTATTATGATTGCCTTAGTTTTAAAACTTTGTCTTTTTAGAGATAAACTTCTGCTACCCATTAAATCCAGAGTTTTTTTAATGAAACGAGGAGGTAACTTAGGGGTTTAGAGTGGTAAGAGAAGAGTGTTTATCTTTGTCGTTTATATCTTAGAGTGAAGATTCTATGTTGTTCAATTCAAGTTCATTAATACTTCTGGGGTTGTTCTGATTGCCAGTATTTTATTCATTAAAATTCAGCATTGTCTAGTTATATTGTCTTTATTAAGCTTGCTGTCTCTCTGCACTATAGTAATGTTTCTTGATTAAATAAACAAGTGGACTTATAGTAATAAAATAAAATAAGATATCTTTATTTCTTAGTTATACTCTCTTTACTGATTCTATTATTGTTTAATTTGCTGTTGTTGCAATAATTACATCTGCATATACTGTTACTATTAAAGTATGGGTATCGGATTGTCCAAGATGGTATTGCTTATATATAAATAATATAAAAATAATTCTGATTTATAGAGAAAAAACATTAATATTTGAGGAATAGTACGTTTCTTTCTTTTCTTCTTTTTAAGTTACTGATTCAAAGGTTGTCCATAAGCATAATAACTATGTAAATATTTCATGGTTATATATAAGAATTCGAGTATAAATATTATTTATATAGTTACATGTTTGATTGTGTTTACTGAAACTTCAGCAAGTTCAGGTTGTTATCCATTTCTAAATTTTGATTAATTTTTCTTTATTTTGACTATTATTATGTTTTAATAATAACTTAATAATCTAGCAAAGTACATAATCAGTCTTGATAGGTAATTGGTTAAGAAATTAAATATTAATAAAATATTACCTTATAGTAATCCCATCCTCATTTAGATGATAAAGTATACTGGTTTTTTTTTCTAAGAATAACTATGTTTATCAATCAAATCTCGTGGCTTTAATTCTATTGCCAGTGAATTCCTGGAAATCTCCAAAGTTACTGGCGAAGGTCTCACCTCTGTTATTCATTACATTTTGGGAATATTGAGGTACCATGTCGTCTGAATTATCTGATTTGTCGTTAGGATCTTGTTGCACATCCATGCCATCGATATTACTAGAATAAAACTAACACTTACAGAATATGAATTATAATTAATTAAATACTGCAATAACTTTCTCCTCGTCATCACTATCATTACCCTTACCATCAGTTCTACTATTGATAAAAACAGTTATAAATTTCTATAAAAAGCATAACTGTTTATGTTATTTACATAGTATCTCCTGGTGTACCACTATCGTTACTATCATCTCTTGAATCATAGTCATCATCATCAGTTACAGATAAATCCTAGCTAACCAAGTCACTATCATCCAATTGACTGTCATCATCATCAGGGTCAGTCTTCTCAGGTTTCTTATCATTTTTATCTTTCTTAGGTGGCAGCACACTCTCCCTGCGTTTCTTCAAGTCTTCCATTTTCTTCTTCTTCTCCTGCTCTTCTTTCTCTTGCTTCTTGAATTCTTCCTCTGTGATAGGGTTTCCATTTTTGTCTTTGAACTTACCATGATGAGGATGGTTGAACTCAGGGAGTTTTGGGGGGCCGCCCAAACCATCGACATCTGCGAAGTCGGGTTTAGTTCTACGGAGCACTTCTTTAATCATAAAGTAGACACTTGAGATCATCATTAAAGCAATGCAACCGAAAAGTATGTAGGCTAAAATAATGTTAGAAGAATTGATGCTTACCAAAGCCTTATACTGTCTCTTTTGGAGAATTCTTCTAATAGTAAGCGAAAAGAGTAATTGAAGCTATTGTTGTGAATAGCTCATCAGCAATTGCACATTTAAGCAGGTAATTGTATTTAAAAGGTTAAAGCCCAATAGTCCAAGACATTGCCTAATTAAAAAGATAAGATATACAAAAGTTAAATTACCGCAACATTAACCATCATGAAATACTATGCAGCAATGCATCCATCATCCTTGTAATAAACTAGAGCAAAAGCATAGGCGACTCTCTTAGCACATATTCCCATATAAAACAGTAATTTATGTGTATAATGATCGTTCAGGTCTCCCCACGCCATTTGATATAGAAAGCTCTGCTTAAATCTGTACTCATTGATCTTCTTCTGAGCATCAATCAGTTAAGTCTGCTCATCAGCAGTAAAGTCGTCGTCACTCTCATCACTCTCAGTCATCATATCGTTTTTGCCCTCCATTTCTCCTTATTTCTTTTCTTTCTTAGCTTTCTCTGGATCAGCATTTCCATCGTCATCTACTTTGTCTTGAGCTTGCTACAACACATCCTTCTTCTTATCTTTCTTTGGCTTGAATTTCTTGTCCACACCGTAGTTAAGACAGGCTCTTTTTATTAGAAGGATCACGTGAATTAATGGGAGACCTCCAATCACAAAGATTGTAAATAGAAGATTTGCGACGTCTGACCAACCAGTGAAGTCGTCATATACTTTAAACTAAAAAATATGTCATAAAAAAAATAAATTCACCGTACATTATTCCAAAAGTTAACTGTAAAAGTCAAAACTGATTAATAATCTAACATAAAATAAATTCATTTTGACAATAAAGTAGTTGAGCATGCCAATGAGTGAAAGTTTCATATAAGCAAGTAAAATAACCTCTTGAATAACAGATGTGTAATATCTCTTAGCTGCTGATTACATGAAGTCACTATTAAAAATGAGATGAATTATTATAAATTTAAGTATGATGATAAGTATGGCTTACACTTTACTGAATAATTTTTTCAAGAGCATGAACCCAGGAATAAGTGCAATAAAGAAAGCTGCAAAAAACAGAATATCCATTATATTATAGAGGTAAACTGTAGTCAATAAATCATGTGATGTGTAGTATTTGTTTATTTAAACAAGTGTGTTAAGGAATATTAGCAAATAATCAATACTAATATTTAATAATTTGTTGATGGTAGGATAACCCGATGAACTGCCTAATATATCAATGTTACTTTCAAAATTCATGATTTAAAATTGATAGAGCATATCTCTCACACAATTTGGCCACAGCAACTTCATAACAGGAGTGATTTGTATCATTTGAAAATTCATCGTCATAAATATGAGTGGGAATAGCGACAGTTTCATAAACACACAGCATATTATGCAAAAGATTATGAATGCTATGTAAAGAATAAACAGTACAGTTCTGATCCAAGATTGGTTACATCCCTCTGACCCTAAATCATCTTGAGGGTTGAGATTCACATAAATTGTATAATTCAATAACGGGCGAGTTGTAGTGAAACTTCTATAGAATGACACATCTTTAAAGTCCACAGCTAAAATCTGGTTAACATTCTCATATAGCTGATCTGTAATATCTAGTTCAAGCTAGAATACCTAAGTAGCTTGCTACATGTGAAATTCGGCATTGAGTAAAGTCCAATATAGCGAATATGGAGATTTAGGGCCTATAACATAGGAGTTAAACATAGTTGAGTTCCATTTTGTGCTGAGCATGATAGTTTCATTGAAATAGATTGTAACCAGTTTGTTATCTGCACTTATCGTTATATTATCTACTTTAGGTTGAGGGAGTAACTTGCAGATATCTCTTGTTGTTGAATCACCTCCGAAACAGTACCAACCCTTCTCGATCATGCAACTTGAATCACAACCATCTCCATCTATGATATTTTATAACCTAAATTTAGGCATGTGATTAACTCATATATTTATATAAAATAGAAAGGAAATAATTCTTTATTTCTTTTAGTGATAGATGCTATTATTTTAATTTAGAATTTTATATGGTAATAAAAAGCAAAAATTTGATTGAAAAACTATTTATTTATATTATTGAAATCTGATTGTATATATTATTAGCATTTAGTCCCTTAAACAATTTAAGAAAAAGGAATTAGAAATTTAAAGAGTTTTGATTGTTATCATCACATTAATACTTTTTCATATTTAGCCCATCACCACAAATCTCTTTGCAGGTATCAGCAGCGAAAGCCGATCCTCCTTCACAATAAAAACCTAATTCTACAGTGCATGTAGATGAACAACCGTCTCCATTGAGTATATTTCCATCATCGCATTCCAAACCTCCAACCGATAATCCATCATTAAATATTAGAGAAAGAAATTAAGTTACAGTATAAAAATCACCACAGGTTTCTACACAAGCATCTCTTGATGTTGGAGAACCTCCTGAACAAGTCCATCCGGTTTCAATGTCGCAGATTTTGCTACACCCATCTCCACTAACCACATTTCCATCGTCACATAGGCCTACTGTATTATTAATTCTGATTGAGTCACCACATATCTCAATGCACTTATCTGCAACATCAAAGTTTCCAGCAAAGCATCTGTAACCAGTCTCAACTTTGCATGTGGAAGAGCAGCCATCACCATTAACTAGGTTACCATCTTCGCATTCATAGTAGTGATGATCTATACCGTCACCACAGATTTCAGTGCATTTATCAGCTTTAGTTAATGTACCACCCGTGCAAGAATACCCACGTTCGATGTGACAAGTAGAATCACAACCATCTCCAGATTCTTCATTCCCATCATCACACCATAAGAGTCCATAGTCCAAGCCATCTCCACAAATCTCGTAGCACTCATCTTATCTGAAAAGTGGATTTCCATTGTAGCAGTAGTATCCTGTTTCTATTTGACAAGTGGATGAGCAACCATCTCCATTGATGTTATTGCCATCGTCACAGGGATAGTTATAGTAATCATTTGTGGTGGCTCCACAAGTTTCAGTGCATTTTCCAGTAAGGGGGCAAGTATACCCTGTTTCAACTTTGCATTTCCAATCGCAGCCATCTCCATAGTACTCGTGGCCTGCATTTGCTATCCCATCATCACATAAAACGTATTATAAAACCTATTAAAAACATTCTTTACTGGGATCTAGCCCATAGTTAACTCCAGAACCGCAGCCCTCATTACAACCTCCACCTCGAATGCAAGTGCAACCTGTATTAACTGTGGTGCAAGAGGTGCAACAAGCACCACCATCGCAAGGCAAAAAGCCTCTCCATGTACCATCACAAGCCTCTGTACACACCGATTTCGCAGTTGTAAGATTAAAAAATACTAAAATATTTTTGTCAGTTGATGTACCTGCAGTGCATGTAAAGCCAGTCTCTAATAAAAAGATTATATAGCAAACATGGTAACTTTCTAATAGATGCTTTTATGATTTTGAATAAGTTTATAGCAAAGTTTCTTACCAACTGTACATGTGGATGAGCACCCATCTTTGCTAAGATTGTTGCCATCATCACACTCATGTTCATTGTTTATATTCAAGCCATCTCCGCATCTCTCTTTACATATCGATCCATCAACTTTAACAAAGCACATGTAGATTTATGAAAATATATCAGTTAAGCGCTTTACTCTATAAATTTATGGAAAATATATTTTTAATATGTATCCTGTTTCAATTTCACAAAGATTGTTGCACCTGTAAGTAAAAGGTTTAAACAACATTTATTAGTTGATTTTGATCAGTAAATGAAGGAAAAAATCATATTTATCTATTATTTAAAATGACTCACCCATCATTTTTAGCTGTATTACAATCGTCACATTCTAATATAAACCTTATACTTATAATTAAAATCATTATAATTATATACTATTAATTCTTCTCCATCTGTAAAATCAGGGATGCAATCCCCACATACACCATGAACTCCATCGAATTTCAAAGCCAGTAATAAGAATGTCAATATTTATATTTACGATATCTTTTTTAATAGAAAATAAATAAATAAATTAGAATATTGTTATAAGTAGGAATTTGCTAGTTTTATATTAGTGGATATTTTTATAAAGCATTGTTTTAATAGGTGTCATTAGCCATTAGAGATTATTAGCATTCATTTTTCTTCAAATTTATAAATAATTTATGGTTTTTAGAGTGGATATTTATAGATTAATCTAAAAAATAATTAAAATTTATGTATAATAATCGTTTTGTTTAATATTTAAAACAAATATTTACATTATCAAACTCTAAATGTATATTTTAAGAAATTAATTTATAAAAATATTAGACTTATACCTAATAATATATACGTTTTGTTTTATAAGTTTCATTCAGAATTATTTACTATTTCATTATTGTAATCTCTGACTTTGAGATAAATTCTATAGCTCAATTTTCATCTAATTTTGATATCTGGATGCTTTAATAACGTCTTCCATTCCGATAGGATTCGAATACAGCGTGTTTTCTAGCTTTTTATAAGCCTATAAAGAATGTGATATTTTGAAAGAAAATATGAGACAAATTATTTCAAATGTCATGCCTTAAAAAGTTTATATTACTGATAATTACATATACCTACCATAAGATCAAAGTAATTAAGTTTTTCTAATTCATCTTCTAATGGATCTCTCTGCTACTATTTGATTATAATTTGCTAACTCAAATCTTTATAGTATTTCTTTTGTTTTTCTGCTTTCAATAGTTTCAGGTTCTCACGTTATTAGTCAAGTTGTGCGCTCCTAAATAAAGAAAAGGGGCAATTATACTTACTTGATTTCTAAGTTGTGTATTAAGTGATTGCTTTTCAGAAATCACTTAGGAATATCTGGATTATGCTTTTTCTTTCATTTATTGCTACAGCTCTTACAGATATTTTTGTTGATTGCTTTAGAGGGAGTTGTACGTTTAAGTTTGATGTTTAAAGTTCACCGTGTTTCTTTCTGCATAATTAACCAGATTTACTCTACCAAATGAGTTTCTCTGTGGAGACATTGGCTTTAAATTTAATCCAAGCTTTTAAGTGTTTAATGCTTAATTGCCAATATCTGCATTAGTAGTTAGATTTAAAGCAAGGGTTTTAGACAAAGCATCATCGACTTAGAAATTACGTTGTTTTTACTCAAGCATTTATTGGTCTAAGATTTCTTTTTATAGACGTTGCTTCATTTATTTGGATTAAGCGGCTTGTCTCAATTTATTGAGCATTAATTAATCCTTCTAATTTTAATTAAAATTCTAGTCTTTAAGCATTGAATTTTCAAATTAGACACCTTTTATTTCAAGGGTTGGTAAATTTGTAGTAACAGGTTAATCTTTATCGAGTTGCTCCAATAATGACTTTGCTGCAATCCTAATATTCTAAGCTGAGTTAATTTTTCGCATGTTATGAACTTAGCTATCTAAGTCTTGTCTAAATTAGAATAAATGTTAATATATTATAGTGGCTTACTTGTATTGAAGCTAATTTTGAATTTTCTTCTATCGTTATTCGAAGTTATAGTTTTGCAGTACTTCATTTTGATGCTTTGATAGTGCTATCCAAATATCTTCTTTTCCAGTTTTTACATTTCTTGGGAATTTCCTACTGGAGCTATATTTTAGACTACTCCCAATAAAATCAGGGGATTAATGAAATTAAGTAGGTTGTGTATAGTTTTTCGTAGGTGTTTTAAGTAAATTAGATTTTTCAATTTATTCAACATTTTTTGTTTAAGTATTTTCAGTGTTTATGAAGTCCTATGTCTCACAGTTATTGACTAATTCTAAATCAGGTTTTAAAATTTATTCATCTTTTTAGATCAAATTTTAATCTTATATATCACTTTGTACTGTTTCTTTTGGCAATTGTATAGTCTATGTAAGTTCATTTAGATTCTTTTCACTTCTCAAAGGAGGGAGTGGAGGCTTTTGAAATTTCTAACTTTTTAATATGTTTCGAGGAACTTATCTCCCTACTTCCCTCAAATTGTAGAATTTTTCATTATCTTTGTAAAAATTTAAACTTTATTTTTGGCTGTTCCATAATTGCTAATTTTAATCTTGGAGTTTAATTCCTTGTATTTCAATTTGCTAGGAGTTATTGAGGGGATTTATATTTACATCTGGCAATTCTAAGGTTTGCGTATTAATTTTTTTAATATATATTTAAAAATGAAAATATAATGCAAAACAAAAATGACTATTTTTTCAAACAAGGAATGTGCACTTAACAATGATACATTTAAATTTGAAAAATAAAAGATCTTCAAATATGTCTAATATAAAAATTCATTATTATATTTTGTAAATTTTACAAGATAAAATATAATTTAATAAACTATAATCTTGTGTATTTAATGTATCAGCGCCTTCTATAATTCTTCTAGTTTGGTGTTAAGACTAAGTCTACCTCAACTTCCTCAGCATTAAACTTCCATTAACATATTGATATTTACTAACTCCCTCATTCAATAAATTATTTTAGTTATTTGTAGTATCTACCATCTACTATTACTCTGATAATCCAATTTCATTTAAATTCTAACTTTCATTTGTAAGACAGTAACTAAGCTAATAATCTGTTTTATAAGCTTCACTGTGATCATATTGCCAAGGAGAAATTACTTTGAAGTTTTGGGGGGGAAGTTTCCTGCACTGTTTTTTAATTAATGTTAAATTTAATAAATTTTACATAAATAAAAAAATTTAATATTTTTATGACCCATTGAAGTAGCTCAAGAAAATATAATCTAACAATATATAGGCATGGTAAGAACAAGATAAATTGAATCAGAATTACGCTAACAATTGGATGCAATATTTAGAATTACTATAGTAAAGCAATATAAAATTTAAGAGAAAGAACCTACAAATATCAGATGAAAAATGTCAGATTTTTTGGAATATGAAGAAAGATATTGACTATTGATTAATATATTAAAGTATAATTATAACAATGAAATTAGTCCTGAAGTTGGTTGATATTTGTTATAAAGATTAATTTTTTTAAAAAAATTAATATTAAAAAATTAAAATAAGTGCAGGAAATTTTCCTAAATTTTTTTTTTATCATAAACCAGTGTAGGAAACTCCCCTCTGAAGTTTTATTATTGATTCTAGTTTAATTGATTTTAATTAAAAATGAGGTGTTTCTTTGATTAATTTTAAGGAGTGCTGAACTGTATTTATTGCAATTCTTACAGATCTTTATCTCCAGATTAGTTTTTTTTATTTTAAAAATGTAAGAGCTAAAGATAAATTTTAACTAAAATTAAAATAATTTTAGTATTTCTGAATAAATAGCTTCTTTTAGGGTCTGAAATTTAACTTCATATTTCTTTTCGCTGGTCTATTTTACAATTATAATTTCTTTAGTTGATGTTATTTGAATGATAGAAAACTTTTAATATTTGATGATTATATTTCCTGCGTTGGCAAATTTATATTTATATTATATTTTAATTCTATTTTGATATTACATAAATTAACAAGTTCTATCAAAACTATAAGTCTAAAGTTAGCTTTATATATTTTATCTATCAAAACCTTCGTTTATAATTTAAATTTTAAATATAATACTTAATAAAATAATGGGAAACTGCACTGCTCTGTGCTCTGGAACAAATGATACTAAAAAGGAAAAATTGCAAGAGTTGAGTCATCATACTGGAGCTGCGTCTGGTATAATATCTAAGGAATTAGTCAATTAAGAATATGAGAAAGTTTGGGACAATTTTTCAATTATACATACATGCTTTTAAATTTATATAACTATTATAGATAAACATGTAAATGACTGAAGAAGTGGAATATTTCATATGAATTGATCAGAAATATAATCAATTTAAAATTAAAATATGGGTTAAGTTAACTCAAAGAAGGAAGGAGTAGCAATTGCTGGTTCAACAAGTTTAGCGACAACTGGAGCAGGTATAACTCTTATGGTTCTAGGTGGACCGGCTGGAATGGTAGCTGGAGGAATTATTTTGGGAGCTGGAATATCGGGTACAGTCGCTACTACTTAGCAAGCTCTAAATGACAAGGAAAAGTTTGACTATAAACGATGGGGGCTACAAACTGGTTTAGGAGCTGCAGGAGGTGTCATAGCAGCTCCTATTTCTATTGCAGGTGGGGCTGTTGCAGCTGGAGCAGGTACTCATTTTGCTTTACATACTACAACAAGGATTGGTATTCAAATTGGTGCTGATGTTACAGCAGGCATGGCAGCTGGTGCTGGTACCAAAGTTATCGTAAATGTGGTTGAGGGCAAGGATCTTTCTGACGGAGTACTCTCTTAAGCACTTATTAGTGGAATAACTGGAGGAGTAGCTTCAGGTGCTACAAGAGGTCTTAATCCCATGATGGGTCATGTTTCTAGCACAATGGGTAAAGTTGCTCTTCAAACTACTTCAGGTGCTCTAGTCAGTGGAACAACAGGAGCGCTTGGTGCAGTTCTTCACAACATCGTAAATATTAAGGCGATCAATGAAGAACAGTTTATTTAGTATATGAAGAGCTGTGGTGCTTGTTCAGATACAGCTAATCAAATCTGGTTAGACTTACAAGATAAGGGATACATTATGAACAACGAGTTCACTCAATAATGCGAGAATGGTATATCACTGAAAAAGGATCTTGTAGCGTTTGAAGACACAGTCTATGAAATATACCTACTTTCCAATGACGTGTGGAAGGATGTTTGGGAGACAGCAACTCATTCAGCAGCCTTGGGTGGTGTAATCACAGGAGTAACTTCCACAGCTAGAGTTATGCATAACAGAGAAGCTAAGCAAGTTAACAAAACAATGTCAAATATCCGAAAGAAAGACTTGAAACAGATATCTTACAACTTAAAGGAGCATAACCAACACTCTTGTAACTTGGAGGATTTCGAAGGCGATGAAGATATGGACAGCTAATGGGAGGTCATTGATGACGATTAGTCATTTTTCAAGATAAATGCCGTGCATTAAGCTACAAAGCATGTTTTAGATCCTCATAATAGAGATGAATTCATGAATGACCTTCTCAATCACAATCTCAACTTTTAAACTGAAGAAACAAAGGACACAATAATGAATACTAATGACTCAAAAGATAAGACTGATAATCTTAATACGCTTGTTTTCTCAGGGGACAATCTTTTAGTTCATTAAGCCCACTTAGAAATTAACTAGACTCCTCAGCCAAGAGGAGATACTATTTACATTAGCTTTGATGATTTTATGAAACTTAGAAGATCTGCATGCATTGATTAGTATCTCAGAGACAGCTCAACTAATTGATATTGCAAATCGATACTCACAAAAAGAAACTATAAGTCAGTTGATTTGACTTCACGATGTAACTATAACAACAAAAATATTAAACTTAGAACAAGTAGATATAATCAATTATTAAACGCAAGTCATTTGATTTCTTAAATAAATTACTTCATAAATTTCAAAAATCTTACGCTTTATGACATTAGTATATGATATCTCTAATTATATATAAGAAAGTTTTAAGAATGTAGGAATTGGATATGTAAGGCCTTAATCTAGAAAAGGAAAAAGGCAGTACTCATTCCAATTCAATTGAAGAAGAAAATAATCATGAACTGCCTAACTTCAAATAATGTGACGATACTGAAGGAGCTGCTGATAGCAAGAGTGATAACTTAAGGAAAAAGCTACCTCCTCATAAATATAAGAGCGGGGCTGTTTATACTGGAGAATGGCTGAATGATATGAGAGATGGAGTTGGTATTTATTATTATTTTGTTAAAGTGGAGTAAAAACCTTCAAAAAGTAAAAAATAAACTTAAATATTTTGATTCAAGAATGGCCAGACAATTCAAAATACGTTGGATAATGGAGGAACGACAAAGCACATGGAACTGGTAAGATGTATCACGCAGATGGAGACATCTATGAGGGAGAGTGGTTTGAAGATAAAGCTTAAGGTCAAGGCATGTATACAAGAGTAAATGGTGCTGTATTTGAAGGCGGTTGGCTAAATCAGCAATGATAATTTGCATTTAAACTTTTATAACAACAGAATTTATTAAATGACAAATAGGATGGTTAAGGATGTGAGAGATGGCCTGATGGAGCATATTATGAAGGAAATTTCTAAAACGGTTAAAAGGAGGGTCAAGGAACTTTACATTTTGCAGATGGCAGTATCTATGAGGGTGATTTCAGCAAAAATGAGATAAATGGCTATGGATTCTACAAATGGATTGATGGGAAAAGCTACGATGGTAATTGGAAAAACAATAAAATGTGTGGAAAAGGTCTCCTGAAATGGGGTGATGGAAGAGTATATCGAGGTGAATTCCTGAATGATAAACGTCAAGGTATGGGAGAATTCACTTGGAAAGATGGTAGAATTTACAAAGGTTAATGGGAGAATGGAAAACAACATGGTATTGGAGTATTCTGTGATAATGAAAATGCTAGAAAGAGAAAGGGTGAGTGGGCCTCAGGAAAAAGAGTTAGATGGATTCAAGAAGATGAGTGATGCTTTGATTAATTTAGTTTACCTTAAAACTGAAAGGCTGAAATTGAAGTCATTTGTAAAATAAATTGATTAACTTAATTTGTGCAAAATTTTATTTCTTTTAATTTTAACGATCTTAATTACCTAACTGACAACTTTTCTACTAATAAGACTTACTTCGAATAAATTTTCTTGAAATCAATCATAAATAGTTTTTATACTTTCAATGAATCTATCATATACAAATAAAAACAGGGCGCCATTAGCTAGGTTAAACATAAATCTGGGGTGTATTCCGCTTAGAAACTTCTTAGGGCCTTCTTCTTTGTAAACAGTTTTGAGACAATTGAAAAACCCTGTGTATTTAGGATATTGTTGTGTTATTATTTTTGATAAGCATACATCTATTGGATTTGTGACTAGAGTAGCAACAAAATTAGCAAGAACAAGCATCAAATAACGAATATGAATTTTAGTCTTCACATCGTAATTATGAAAATCATAGAATAAATAGCTTATCTCATCCATGCTTTCCTCATAACCTTAAGCGCGTCTTTACTTCATGATATCCACTATTTGAGGGACTGTATATTTCAAGACTGGCCTATGCTCAATTGCAGTTGTTCCGTAGTAAAAGCCTAGCAAAATTGCTCTAAATGAGACGTCCCTTAGCATCAGAGGAAACCATCCCAAATAGCAATGCTTCAAAATTAGTTTGATTGGTTAGTCATATTAACACATCTAGACCATCTGTTTTCTTACTTCAAATATTACTCTTGCAAAAGATGAGGTGAAGTCACTTGCAATGTATATCATATAGTTTTTCAATCTAAAGTCCATGTTTGCATATTTCTTTTCAGAATACATGAGATGTGTCAGTGAGTTATAAGTTGTGATAAAAGTTAAACTACCCGCTGCTGCCCCTAAAAATCCACTTACTACACCACTAATTAATGGCTTAGTTTGCACTTTATTCCCAAAATAGAGTGAAGAGTCTTCAACTAAATTTCTAGCCATCCCTCTCACCTTGATAGTTTCAATAAAGTGAAAGAATGTATTATGAAACATTTCTAGAGAGCAATATGATAGTGATTTGGCATGTTTTAGATAGAAGCTATTGAATGGAGAAATTTCAAATGTTGCTGAACTTTCTATTTGCTGCTTTTCTCTTCGACTTGCACGTTTTTCTATCTCTCTCCTTGCAAGCTCTAACTACCTTCTTTCTTGCCTTTCCTGATAAGAATTTGCTAAGTTGCGGTCTTTTTAATATTTCTGCTGAGAAGAACTACTACTATCTTGAGAAGGTTTCATTAAATTATTAGCTCTTAAATTTATAATCTGTGGTAATTAATTTTATAATCTAGTTCTCTTTTTTATAACTTAACTTGTTATTAAATTTTTAAATAAATAATTAAAACTAAAATGAATATTTCAACTGCTTCAGCTATGCACCCAGATATTTCTAAGTTTAAATGCTATCGCTTCACAGCAGATGGCTCAATCTATTATGGAGAAATTATGTACTAAAACTTAAAAACTGGTGCTCTAGTAAATATCTTAACACTTTTTATCATTCATTTTTAGGTCCCCAATATAGATGGTATGGACGAGGATACTAAGAAATAACATAAAATGATAAGACATGGATATGGCTTGTAAATCTTCAACGGTCAGCGTAACTCTGACGGAGTGTTAACTAAATATGAGGGAAGTTGGGATAGAGATAGGAAGCATGGAGACAACAGTATTGCTGTTTTCAAGGATGGATCAATTTACACGGGAAGCTACAAGAAAGATCATTTTGAAGGCTATGGAAAATTTGAATGGGCAGTGGGTCACATCTACGAGGGACAGTGGAAAGAATCCTAGATGGAGGGCTCAGGCGATTTTAAACATGCTAATGGCAGAAGTCACTAAGGCACATTCAGAAGAAATTACTACTTGCAAGGTAAGCCTAATAAAATTCTTGAAATGTCAAAAAAACATATTTCTTAGACAAATGTTTCATTAATCCACTTGATGATGAGAAGAAGCAAAAGAAAAATATTAAGGAATTTGAAGAGCAGGTTCTTGCTTAAAAAGAGAAAATTGTCTATGATAAGAGAATGAGGCTCTATCACGTTCAAAGTTTTTAATAGTTAGATGATGCGGTAAGAGAAACTAGAAATATGAATAGAATTCCACTATTCGTAAGAACTCCAAGTAATCAATTGAATGTAAGATAACTTATAGCTTAAATATTAACATAGAAAAATGAATTGATTGAGAAAATATAATCAGTGCTGTCTCTTCAATAAGGTCCAGAGGGTCTAAGCGAAGTTAATTTGAGAAAAATATTTAGTGAAACTATGAGTAACCCAATTAAGAAAACTGAAATGAGAGAAAAGCTAAATCATTAAATTAAGAAAGCTATTCAAAACAGCTAGCTTATTCTGTTAAACTTAGATAAATATTTCTTAATCGTTAATGAATATTGAAATTTTAAGGAGAGAAATTTATATTGCTAATTTATTATAAATTCAATCATATTTAAGTGTTAGGGCGTCTACCCTTTAATAAAATAGCACATAAGAATGCTTACTTGGACTTTCAATAGCAGTTTATGAAACTTTTTCTTAATCTTGATACTAATAAACAAAATAAAAATATAAGATTAAATTCCTTTAAAATGCATTTAAAGTTTACCATTTATCTTCTTTGCAGTTGTAAACATTTGCATTAAATTTATTAGCATTTAAAAATCCAGCAAGTTATATACTTCCATATAAATTGTAAACAGCCTTTTTTGCACTTTCATCCTCTATTTAATAAAATTATACTAAAATAGTTAAAACTTACTTGAAGTTTTAGCAAATTTTCGCAAATCCAAGCTATCTACTGGATAATAAACATTATGCTGCATCGAGTTTACTTTATTCACAAAACTCTCAAATCTCTATATCTAAATAATCAAAAACTTTGGGAATTTCCATATGCTAAGCTCCTTTTTATAAGGAGCATTCCTTCTGCATTTCAAACAGTAAAACTGTGTAATACCATCATCTTAAGACTAATCTGTTTAGAAGAGAGTTGAATCTTAATTGTTTTATCTTGAAGTAAAATGTTCAACAATAAGTTCTGATAAACTTATGGTCTCTTCACGAGGATATTTCTTTAAATTAAGAGTCAAGCTCATAAAATTTTCAAAGATCAATTTTGGGTTATAGCATAGCAAACATTAGATATGTTTTAAAATTCTGCCTTGAAACATTTCTAAAATAGGGGACTCGTCTCTTTACTTGAAAAATGAGTCCCATCTCTCTGCTTGAATATAATCTAACTCCACTATACCTTAATTTTCAAATGCTGGGTAGGAATTCGATGGAGCAATTTGCCCTCTATTAGGTGCTCTATTAAGATCATCATGCATTCCAGAGAGGAGGAAAGTTAGCATTTCAAAAGGATCTCTTTTGTAGAACACTTTGAATTGAGGATCCATAAGCTCTATATATAGAGATTAAACTACTAAAGATATTACCTAAAAGTCTCATTATTTTAACACCAGAATATGTCGAGTTCTTTTAAGATAAATCATAATTTGCAAAGAATTCTGACATTTATTCTAATACAACACCCTCATATTTGCTTGCCTCATTCTTTTGAATCTAATTTTTAGTAAACTTTTTCAGAATCTGCTTTAATGGCAATGTTTTCATGAGGCAATGTAAAATGCAGTTTCTAATAATCGCTTTAATTATTATTATCTTACACTGTTCCTAGATAATTATCTGAATTTAGCACTACTAGTCTTTCTGGGGTTTCTTCCTTCGCAAAAGCATTTTCATTCAATTATTCATACAATTGTAATTTCTTGGCTGTGTTCATTCTTTCTATTAACATATTCTTATTAAATAAAAATTTTACTTACACAGAGAGTCTTCAGTAACATTTTATACAGTATCAAAAATAGAAATCTATCTTAGCTTATGTTTATCAATTTATTGCATTTCATTATATCTCTCTCTTTTCCATATTTCACTAGGTGGAAGTTATTTAATTAATGGGCCTTCTCGATCCTCTCTTTCAAATGGATTTTAGTTTGGTAACTATAATTTTCTTTATTAATTTCCCCCTATATTTGAATTGGAGGTTTGAGGCATAATTTAGCTAAACAAAGAATCTTTGTAAGCGTCTTTATTGTGCCCGAAGAGTAAATTAGAATCATAAGAGAAAAGTTTATCTTTATTATAGCGGACAACTCTATCGAAATTCGTCTTTTTGATTACATTTTCGAAAGTTATCTTATTATTCATTATATTTGGTTAACTCTGATTTCTCAGTAGACCACCGCTTCTTTAAGGTTGTTGATTATATGAATCATTGTTAATTTAAAGTCTTGGCAATTAATTTTATTGAGGTCAAATGTTATTATTCGGAGACACTGGCATATCATTGTAATTTGATTATTGTATTTTTGCTTTAATTGCAGGAGTGTAAAGTTGATGTTTTTCCATGATTTTATTATATAAATTAATGTAATGTTTCGAATACGAACTCTTAAAGTCAAGATTTAAAATTCTTTTAATTAATCATTTAATCATAATTTAATCGAAATCTAGCTTACTTATTGAAGTCGATCAATCCCATTAATATCTTAATCCTCCCATTAAAAACCATCTTCTTCATCAATATTAATATGCTTATGCTTTGCAACTGTATACTTGAATTTATTTATTGGAATGACTTGTTTCTCGCAAGTTGCAGCATTATATTTCTGATTGTCTTTACTACACATTGAAAATTTTGAAGATCCTTCAAGATCTAAAGTTTAATTTAGTAGTCTCTGGGAATCAGTAGTAATCTGATCAATAGCTAAGTTTGAGCTTAAAAATGGGGATTTCAAGTCAATCGTGAACTACTGTTTTAGCTGTAAAGGCAAATTATTAATTTACTTCTTCCTCTTTGTTTTTCTTATTCGTATATTATCAAATCTACCTTATTAAGGTATGTCTAGGTTTGACAGAGAAATATCGTTTTGCTGAATTTACCGATCAATTGAATTTGACTTTGATTGATTATTTGTTTAAATGTGTACAGATTCTTGCAGTTTAGGTATTTTAATAATTTATATTCCTCTATTTATACTTTGAGCATTAGGTTTTTAAATACCCATAATGCTGCTTCTTCCCTATTGTTATAAACTCTAATTCTTCTTTATGTTAATCAATGAATTCAAAAACTCTTTCAAATGAGTATTCTTGCTTCTATAGCTATCCAAAATTGATTACTGACTTATTAAATTCTAATCTTATTATTCCACGTACTTATACTTCTTTTGCATGTTCAAACTTTTGGAAAGATTATCTTTTGAAGTTTGATTATTTAGCAATTTAAAGCCCTCAACTTCAATAGAATTTTCCAAAAGACTACTATAGTTAGCTGTTTCGGTTACTTTTGTACTTAAACTTTAAGTAGGATTGTTGAAGCTAGTCTTAGTCCCTGAAATTAATGGAATAGCTCTATTCAATTGAGAATTTTACCTTCTATTTATTGAGTCACTTTAACCCATATGATTTTGATTGAAAGCTTTATTACTTACTGTTGAACTATTTTACAGATTCTGGTTATTGCAAAAATGGTTTTACTCCCAAAATTTCTTCCTCGTTTTGCTAAATAACGAGCTTACATCCACGCTGTACTAATTCTAATTTTAAATGTAATCGCTGTTGCTCATTTAATTATTTTGGGAATTGTTCAAACTGTGAGGTTGAAATTTGACATCAATGCGAAACTCTTGCCTAGAATCGGGCATTTTTAAAGAATTATGTGGAGGTTATTTTTAGTTTTCGTTTTAGCTAAAATTATTATTGGCGTTCATTAAAGTCTCTTTTAGTTTCTTATTATTGAACAATGAAGGATTTTATAAATAATACTTAATATAAATATCATAATTACTTAAACTGCTATTCTTAAAATTAATATTAATAAATATTCTTTTATAGATTTTCTATTCTACTTTCTCCAAATCTTGAATCTTTCATCTAAGTTTAAGGTCAACTAAACTCACAAGAGTTATGCAAATTCTAATTCTTAAACCTTTTAATTTCATGTAACTTAGAAGTAAGTCGTGATGGTGTAAAGTTTTTATTGAATGAACTATCTTAATTTTTGTAATGATTTATATTTAAGAAATCAGCTCTTTTATTGAAAAATACTTGGAGTTTCTTATTTGAATCAGTGAAAATATCAACATTGGTTTTATAGTCACCATCAGGCGTCAAAATTTTACTGTTTCTTATAGAGACTTTATTTAGACTACTAGGGGATTGGAGAATTAAAATTCGCTGATTCTTTTGTAAATATTCCATTTTAATTTATCAACTTATTAATATTGAGGAAAAATTTATTCATAAATTGTTTGAGAAAAAACATTGAATCAAACTATATAGTGTTTTTCGCAATAATGCAACTGGAATATCGACTAATTACTTTATTTAAAAAAAATATTAAATCATGAAATAAAAGTCAGTCTCTACTATAATTCATTTAATAATCTAAATCATTAATAAGCCTCCTGCTTGGATATATCCCTAGCTTGTTTTAAATTAGTACCAGCAGTTTTATCAATATTTTCAAGCATCTGATTGACTCTCTACTTGTAATCAACATTTGATATCTTAAATAACTCACAGTTTAACACTGATTTACGTCTTAATTTCTCTGCCAGGAATCCTCTGATTTTGGTTTACTCTCCAGCCCCCAAAATTCCTGCTTGTCTCTATCTGGGATTTGATCTAACTTAATTAACTCTTTAATATTTTGAAGGTTTTGAAAGTGTTTCATTCATTGACACCTCAATTTGAGTGTAAGGTGATTCCCGAAGTGCCAATTTTGCTGAAAATAAAGAAAATCCTTAAGAGTAAGTTTTCTATGCTGATTTATCAATCTATGAATTTGTTTGTTCGTATATTGCTGATTTATCAGACTAGTTAAAAACTTATCTAGTTAATGGTAAGGTTTTGTTTGGAGTCTTTGAAACATAAGATCCTATATTAGTTTAACTTTACATCTAGTTGAGATTTGACGATAATAAACCAGACTAAAACTTCTGAGTAAAAGCAAAATTTGTATAACTAGACATCATTGATTGACCTTAAGATAATTCATTGTTTATTTTAAGCTAACTTATAGCTGATAGGTTTTCTGTTCTTTATGTAGTTGCTGCATCCATTCTATTTGTTTATGGAGACAGATTTTAATTTGATTGGTTCTTAATTATTGGAAGGTGATCATTATGTTTAACATTTATCTAGGGTGAAGCTATTAATCTAAAAATAAATAGTAATTATGATACTTTTGCTTAAAGATCTTCATAACTTATATCACTTTTAAGAAGATTTACTCTTGAATCCTATGCAAAAGAAGTTTAAGATTTATTTTGAATGAGTCCCTCTTATGTCTAGTCTATTTAAATTGCTTAAGTTTTCTATAAATCCTCAGCTTATTTTCTTAAACTAAAATTCTGTTTTTATTTCATGATCAAATTTTTAGCATGCTAAACCATAACTTATTTTTTATCCATTTATTCAAAATATTCCTCTTTTAATTGTTCAACAGTTTTCCCGTTATTCTATATTTTATCAGGAACGTTTTTCCTACTAAGATTATTGACTTTTTATTAGTGAAGAGATTTCGAGTCAACTATCACGAATTGTCTGTTTTACAAAACGTTTAGTTTATCTGGAGACATGCTCTGCTTGAAAGTAGCAATCTAGTTAATCATTTACCTTTTATACTTTAAATTTTTCCCCTAAGACCTTTGAAAGAACATGCCCAAGAGTTCATTATGATTATCCCTAATTTGAGTGTTCTAAACTTTAGAAGCAAAGTTATAGCGGTCAAATCTTTCGTCATCACTTGAAGAAGACATTTCACCTTTGATTGTTTTCTTTTATTTTTTAGGCTTTCCTCTTCTGGGTTAAAAATATAATAAAATTAAAGCTATGTTTGATCCTAAGCATGGCTTAAAGAGTTTCACTCATCTCTGGGATTTCCCTTAGCTGTTCAACTTCATCTTCGTATTTATTATTTTCTAATTGATTCTTTTCAGTAATTTCCCTATCCTAAACAAGGGTGTCTAAATCTAGAATTTTTTCTTTGAAAAATGCCTTAGCTCTTCTATGAGTTACAAAATCAAAGGGCATCACTCTATCAACAGCTAAAAAATCTTACTCTACTCTTTCTCTTGGAGAAGAATATATTGATCTTTATGATTCATCATCTAAATCCTTGAATGTATACTATATAAAGGTAGATAATATAAAAGGTAATTTTTAGTATCAAGTTTATCATTATCTGAACCATCTTAGGAGCTGCCATCATCTGAAGACAAATTAAGGTTTTTAAGAATCTAAATGTCTAGTCTGGACATTTTTCTTAATTTTTTCTTTTCCTACTCTAAGTCCAGACTCTAATGTCGTTCCTTAATAATCTTTCTTAGTAATTTTAACTCACTTTTATGGGTTGCAATTTTCTTCTAAGGTTTCAATTCTTCCACATCCGATTCTTGACAATACTGCAAATCATCATAGATTTCATTTACTTTTCCAGTAATACTTAAACCATCCTCAGTCAGCGGATTCTTGAACTTTCTATTTGTCTGCTTCTTTTTGACTGAGAAATATTCTCTCACAAGTTCAAGTCGCTAGAATCTTGTTTTGAGAATTTAAACTCTTGAAATTTATTGTGCTTCATCTTCCACTTACCTGCGAACTCTTTTCCCAAAAGTAAAGCATTTCATTCTATAAGAGGTATCAATAAGGTTTATTAAATAATATGACCTTACACATGATCTAAAATTCTGTCTTCTTTCCTTTTTTAACCCAAAACCTTTTTAAACGGAAGATCCGATGGTGGCAGACTTGAATTATTCAACTCAAAATTGAAATTTACAGTAGGTTTCTTTGGAGACTTTCGTTATTAGTCTGATAATGTCCCAATCAAGAGTTGTGAAAAATTTTGTTTCTAAGTTTGAAAAAGTTCATTGCCATCTTCATCAAATTTCATGAGGGGGTATCCGAAGTTCGGTATTCTATTAGTGCCTGTACTTTCCAAGCATCTTCTCAAGTTAATTCTGTTAATATCTCCAACTTCATTTTCCTAAATAAATTATTAGACTTGGGAAGCTAATTTAATTTCTTACTTTGATATAAGCAGGGTTCTTATCAAAGTATCTCTAAGCCTCTTTGACAATAACTGTGGCATTGATAACTTTCCCTGTTTAGTTTCTTCCGTCTTTATTCTTCTTACTTTTCTTTTGTAGTAAATTAGCGACTATATTCAAAGCTTAATTGCTCTACCTAAGTTCATATTGATTGCTGCTTCCACCCCCTACTCCTGTATTTAAGCTATTTATTGTATAATTCGAATCTTTATGACTATGCTTAAATTGTGGGAATGCATGCGACTTCATTTAGATACTCGTATTTTATGTAGATTTATCAACCTCCTAATCTTCCTTAAACTATATTCTTTTGCTTAGTATGCTACTGGAATTCAACTTTTACTATGAATTTTTCAAAGGTTACAAACTATTTGCTGTTCTTTGAGTCTTGCTTAAGATATTATTGTTACCATAACTTTAATAGCTATTATCAATGTTGCTTCCACTAATTAATAAATTTTACCTCTGTGTAAATAGCAGAGAATTACCTAGGATTCCATTATTTTGCTTTACTTCAGTTCTATTTGTGTCAAAATTCGTATGATTATATAAGTTTTTGGAAGTTTTCTAAGCAGACCCACCTCCAAGTTATTTTATCAAATTAAAAGTACTTTAAGTTTTACTAAAATAGTTAGGTACTTAGGGTAGATTAGATATATTTTAAGTCGTGTTAAGATTAGTTGTGTTAGGTTTGTTAAGTGTTAAAGTTGAATTGTTAAATTTTTTAGGATTTGCGTTTGAAATGATAGGGGATTTATGCTAATTCTGTAAAACCGACATTGATTAAAGATAATCTTAATTAATTATTATAGTCATTTTATTTCATTTTTAATTAATAAAAGCATCAATATGTATAGATTGGTTATCTGATATTATTTTATAAGAATTTAGGGATTTAATAAATTCAATTCATTTCTTGCAGTAGCACTAAATTAATACAATCCAATGGAAGTGCTTTGCCAAATCTCTTCTCTATTTTTTCTAATATCTCTGTGTCATTGAACTGGCTCTCATCATATTATTGCTCTGATTATATTTCTAATAATTTTATTCTAAAACTTTTAGACTATAAATTGTTTTATAGAAGCAATAGTAGTTTTCCTTGATTGTTTATGCATTTACTTCTAATGACATGTCATCTTAATGTTGAGCAACAACTCTTTCCAAGATTTGTTTTTGAGCTTGCTTAGATTTCAACTCCAAATTAGACCAGACCACAAAATGAATAAAATTTGATCATAAATGTTACATATTTAGAGTTTACTTTTGAAATTTAATAAACAGATTTTATTAACAAATGAATGTTGTCTGAGAAATTTGGAACAATTTCATCTTCAGCTGAGATCATGCCAATCTGTTCCATTAATTCCCTGCGCTTTGATATTTCATTGGGAGTCCAGAGTTAAGTAGGGATGCCTGCTTTGGTACCTGAATACTCCTTCAAATTTGGATCATACCCAATCGCGAATGTCTATGATTAAGTCTGCTGATCTTGATCTTTCAAATTTATAAACAAATCTTAATATTTTTAAGATTATTAGTAAATTAGGCTATGCTAAATGTAAGAAAAGGCAGAATTATATAATTCTTTGTTGGAGCTTAATTGATTTTACTAATCCAAAACATTCTCAGGGTATTCAAAGTCATCAAAGTTTAACTGAAATTTTAAACAAAAAACATACTTTCATAATTTGCTAGACTTTATGATAACATCTCATTTAAATATAAATAAACGTTTTTATAAAATATTATAACCAACCTTATAACTATATAACTTATATATGAGCAAAACTTCACAATATTTTTGTCAATTTGGCAGCAGATTTAGAGCATTATCTGATGACTCACTTAATAGATATAAACTTACTTTGTTTTTTATTCTATAAATTTTCATGAATGTTTAAGTAAACTACAAAATAAAATATAATAAAAGTTTACTCTCTTAGCTGGACTTTCCAATCCCTTGTCATCCATAAAATCGTCATTTATTGAGGAGTCTTGGTATCTATTTCTCTAAGAATTTAAATTATTATTGGTTTACTAAATCATTGGTTTCAAGTTTATAATGTTGCTGTTTGGATTGCTTTGATTATTATTAATCATAAATATTGAATCAATCTTCATAAGTGTAGATTATTATAATTATTGCATAATAGGTATGATAATATTTGAAGATGAATTGTTTCTACTGGAACTCAACCCTAAAGTAGTAGTGCATGGATTTAACTAATTACTGCTTTGATGATAAAATTGAGAAATATTATATACAAAATATGATGAGCAGGATTATGGCTGCTGCAGCTATTATTGTGAGATAGAGTTTTGCTTGAGAGTAACTATTGTTACTATTACTGCTAAAAGTTTCTATGAGTTTGAGACTAGTTTTATGAAATTTAACTTTATTATTAAATTCCTAATTCCACTCTGGTTGATGGGTTGTTGCTGTATCTGTGAGACATAACTTACTTTTGTTATTGCTATTACTGTGAATTTGAGGAATATTGCACAAATTGGTTTTAGGGGTTTAGTTAGGAAGTGGATGACGCTCCTCCGAGAGTGGTTATTAAAGGATTACTCCCTGTCCCTAATTATTGTGTCCTACCAGATAAACTCCCATTGTTTTGCGATTTATTGATTGAATAAATCTATTACATAGTTTTAAGAAAATTCACAACTTAATACCCATCATTTCATTACTAATTTCATATTCACAATATTAGTTGTAAAACAATTAGAAGCAAATTTATTTGTGTCGTATATGCGCTCAGTTTAAGCAATTTACCCAACTGATACATTAGCAGTCCCTGTGTTTGTTAATGGCTATTAATTTTCAGTATTTTGATTTGGAATATTTTAAAGTGTAGAAGCAAAGCTATTTTTGAAGATATTTGAATTTTTCTGAAGTTTCTCTTTGTCTTTAGTTATTGCAAAATAATAAACTTCAGAAATAAAAAACTTGATGCTAAAATCTAATTATTATAATAGTTGTGCCTTTTGCTTATTGATTAAGTCATCTACTCCTTTGTTCATTTTTGAAGAAGTGTTTTGAGGATTTACGGTTGTGAAATTAGCTGTGGAGTTAGTTTGATTCATTGATAACAACTCATCGAGACTTTGAATATTTATGGAGCTTGACTTCAAGTTTTTCTTTGTTGATATGTTTTGCTGCTAATCTAATGAAGCTATTTGTATGATAAATAATTATTATTTAAAATAGAAGAATATAAAATTTTTATAAAGTACTAGGAATAGTTTGTAGGCTAGTCTGTTAAGCAGTTAAATTTTACTAAAGTTACTATCTTTAGGTGCCTGGGTTGCTATTGTTATTCAGAGCAACTTAGCTTTGTATAAGCGGAGATTGTGTATTATTGAATGCTTTGATAGCAGTGGGTCCACCATTTCCACTGATAACACTACCGCTCATATTATTCAGTTAGTTAAATCCACTAAAGTTACCTGTCACTCTTGTAGGTCCATTTTAAGCAGTAGTTTAACTGAGATTAATCGGCTGTTGGCTATTGAAATTTACAAAACTGTTCTTTTTCTTAATAAAGTTATCAAAATAAGTTTAACCTATACCAAATCCTTGATTTTGGGGCTCATTTTACTAGGGTATAGTTTGCTAAAAGCTACCACTGTTTACGTTACCAATTTAGGTCTATGAATGAGTGGGTTTAATTGGACCATATCTACTAATAGTAGCAGTGGCTGAAGCTTTATATTTATTTGTGTTATTTTAGTTCGTTAAGTCTATTTTATGTGAGTTGTAGGCACTACCTTATTTTTTATCATTTTACTAAGAATTGTTCGCTTAGACGCTAGACTTTCTTTGAGTATAAGAATTACCATTTGAAGGCTTTTGAATTGGTGTTTAATGATTACTCAATGAACTTTACTAATTTTATTACCGTTCTTTGGATTGCCTCCTAATCTACGCATATGATTGTATACCAGTTGAGGTGCCTGAAATAGTGCTTATATTATTTAAGCCTGGACTGGGAGGTCTTCGGGAACCAACATTTTGAGGTGTCTTATTTATAGATTTTTTATTTTGTTGAATGTTGCTTGAAACTACTGGTTGTGAATATTTTCTCTGTTCAAATTTATTGCTTGGAATATATCAATTTTATAACATAACATATAAAAATTGAAAAAAAAAGACAAAGGGCATCTTATTAAGTTTCTAACTTTTATTTTAACATTTGAATGTGAAGATCTTAGTTATTCTCAATTTATCTAAGATCGATAGTATGATTAGCCATATGTGAACTAGGTGACATAATCTTTGAATTATAATTTTGATACCTTGCATCAGCACTGATAGTATTATAGATATCTAAGTGGTTTCCTTAATTCCCATTATTTGGATAACTGTTTTCTTTCTCCTATTCTTAGAAATCGTTTCCTCGTAATTTTAGCAAATCCTTTTGACTATTTTCATATGGCACAGCTTTTTATGAAGTTTGTTACTTTTCATCCAGTGTCTTATCATCGTTTTCTTTCCTGTTGAAACTGAGGTATCTATTTAACTTTGAAGATCGCTTTGAATTTGATTTTTTAGCATTCGATTTAGTGTCTCTTCTGCTTTCATAGTTAGTTGTGTTTTTTGTAGAATCAGTCTTACTTTAAATGTTAGTTGCATTGGGGTCTGGTTAGTGATTTTGGTATCTCTGATTACTTGTCTAGATCTTAGGTTGGTACAACTAAATCTTTTCAGATTGTTAAGTGTCCATTTTGTAAAGATTTACTTGAGCTACAGGGGTTTCCTTTTAAGAAGACTACTTGAAAAGGAGTGCTGCCTAGTTTTAGCTAAAGTCTCTCTCAAGAGAACCATCAAAATTAAAATCCATTTGCATTGATGATCTCAATGAAGCTTAACCTTCTTCATGAGTTCCATATTCATCAGCACCGTTATATCTATTATTTGGAGTGTACCCCTTTTTACTCTTCATATTTGAAGGATTTACCTTGCAAGAAGCATCCTATGACTCTCTTTTAGTCTTTAGTATAGAATAAATAAAAGGAAGATTACATTTTAATAATTCACAATATAATTGAAGTATAGAAGTTTAAATGCCATATTCAAAGTTAGCTCCTACTTCTTTTTCTTGCTAAAGTTAAAGCTGCTTGATTTCTTCCTATTCAAGATCTCCCTAGAAATCATCTTCGAAAAACCCACTTAATATAAGCTTCTTATTTATTTAAGTAGTTTGCTACAAATTGTTCTATGTTTGGTCTAATCTAGCTGAATTTGGTGCGCTAATTTAAACTTAATTTTTATACTTCATCATAATTTGATCTTTTAAAGTACTTTAGAAATCTATCTTAACTGTTGAGCAATGTGAACTATATGGGTTTTAGAAATCTTAGTCTTTATTAGCGCTAAACAATAAATGCTCAATTTTATTGTGATTTTATACTTATGTGTTAGACTTTTGCAATTGAGAGTTTTACAAAGGGTCCGTATGTTTTATCATTTGAATTTCATGCTCTTTTTATTGTAGTACTTTCTATGAATGCTAAATTATATACTCTTTCTCTTATAACTACTGAGACATTTACTCAATTTATTTCTGCATTTCAATCATTCTAAGTTCGGTTTGTTCTTTTTCTTACTGCTAAATCTAAGTGAGCTTTTTCATCTGTAAGTTTTGAAGGTATAAATCAGTTTTCTCTAATTTTAAGTTTCGCATTTCAATTTGATTTTCAAGAAGTGTCTGCCTTTTAGAACTGTGCATTTTTAGCAGCATCCCTTGAAGTTTCTATTTTTACTCAAGGTTTATGTCCAAAGCAACTCTCATTTCATTGAGAATCTTAATGTTATTTTGATAGTTTCTTTAGTTATTTGTTAATTTAAAGAATTAAATTAACATATAATCGTATTGGCTTAAGAAATACTATTTTACTCAGTCAAATTACAAAATATAAACAAATCAACGATTATTGAGATGAATTTACCAAAGATAATTACACAAACTTTTTTGTCTTGTTTAATTATTGATCGTTTCTTTCAATTATTCTATTCTCATTTTATTTAGTGTTAATCACTTTCCCAATTTAAGATTCTAGCATTTAGTTGAAATTTTGGAATTTATTCATGTTTTAATTTTCAAGTTCTTATATTTCGTTTCTTAAATTGTTAAGCTATTCTTTGTTCTTTGACTATAGCTCCTCTAAATCAACTATTGATTGTTTGAGTTCCCAATGCTCCTCAAAATTAGCTATTAGATTTTATGAAAGAGTTTCGATATAGAGTTCTTCTTCAAATTCTTCTTGAGTTTTATTTGGTTTTTATTATAAAGTGTTTTAATTGCTTTTTGAATCTGAAAGTATTTCAGATTCTAGCTTCATTTTTTCATTTTATATTTTACTTATTTCATCTTCAATCTCTCCAAAGTTTTGGTTTGTAACTATTTAGTCGATACTAAATGATTGGGATTAGTCTAGCATTGCTTGTTTGATGTTTTGGTTATAGTTTAATTATCTTTAAGTTATCAAGGGCTGCTTGCAGTAAGAGTTACTTAATCTTACTGGAGTAGTATGACCATGAGTGTTCTTTTAGTTTGCTACCTTCTAGATATTAGGTCTCATGTATGAAGACTTTCTTGTCTTAGAGTGACTATTCGCATCTCTAATTTTATTGTTAAGTTAGCTTATTGCAAGAGGTGGCTACATTGGGCTTTAGATAGGACTTACACTATGTCTAGGGTTTTATTGTATTCTTAACTAGCCTCTCAAAGTTTCAATTTCAGTTCTTAGTGAATCTATGACTTCTTTGTATCTACTTACATGCACCTCTACTTCTTTGACATTTTTAGTTGTCTTACGTTTGATATTTCTAGCTCTACTTGCATATTTCAAAGTATTAACTGTTTCTTCGAATGCAAGGTATGAAGGACTGATACAAGCAATCATTATTGTTTTGGTGTTACCTCCTAACGAGTCTTTTAAAAGTCTTGTAAGTTTAGAATCTCTATAGGGAACAAAACTACCTGCTTTACCCTTATCAGAGAGGATATTTATGCAATTTCCAAGAGCCAGTAAACTTCTATTTATATTTGCACCTTCAACCATTCTTTAGCCTCTGTTATCTGTAGCTGCAGCTCTTTCTGATCCTGCCAAATCAATAATTTACAATTTTGAATAGAAAACCCCTTCCTTAGTTGAGCGATTTCTGTCTCTCCCCTCAACCGAAAATATCAGAATAGCATGAGATCTCGACGAAACTGCATTCGCATAAGTTGGTGCCATCGTCCTTCTTTAATTACCAATATAAATTAGAGAAGCAAGTTCATCTGAAGAGCCTACTCTAAATTCATTCAAATCAGGTACAATCACTCCTTTTACTGGGTCTTCGACAATCATGAGATTTGGTGATTTATCAGAGAGCAGATCTCTTACTTGTTCATTGTATATTTCTAAATAGCTTACTTTCATTTCAAAAGAATATTGCATTTCTTTCTCTATCATACCATTAAAGATGCCATTGATAAAATAGTCGGATTAAATTTTGAATGAATTTTAAATTAGTTATAGCCTAGAAACATAAACCCTATTCTTGATTGTTTTAATTTTCTATTCCTTCATTATTCATTATATCTCCGATCATTGTGTGAGTCTTGCCTGCTCCAGTCATTCCATATGCGAAACATGTGACATTGTAACCTTCAAGAATATTGGGTATCAGTGGTTAAATAGAGTAATTGTATATATCCTCATTCGAATACTGCTCTGAGAAGGCATTATCAAAATAGTACATTTTGTCTCGTTTACCTGTGTAGTCATATTGCTGATCTTCATCGTAAATGTGGACCTAATAATTTAAATAAGGTTCATATAGTCTAATCTTACCATATTGTCTTAAATTTTAATTATTGATAGATGCTATCGCTTTTCATTTGTGCAAGTTTCTCTTTAATTTAAGGGCCTCACTCTGACAAATACTTTAAAGGCGTCCTCGTCTTCACTGGTTAATTCTTTCTACTCTTAATTTTCAATGTTTTTTGCATTTTTTGTTTTCATGCTTTACTACGCGTGCTAAGCAGATTGAAACTATGAGGTGTATTATGATTGATTATTTGTCAAATACTTAGCCTAATTTTACTTCATATTTTAAATTCAAAAATGACTTGTTTATTTATAATTTTAATAATTAAATTATTTATAGATTGATTATACTTTAAACTTCAATTACAAAGCGAGATTTTAAATTTATTTCTTATCATAGAGTCTTATCGAAAGGATAGGAGTATCCTCTCAATTGCTATTCTTTCTCATGTCTCTCTTTGAGTATTATTTCAGCTTTAGCTGAATTTGTCTATAATTCTTGCATTCTTTCAACTGTAATGGGGGCTTTTAAAGGGAACTCGTTCCATTCTTGTTATGGTACCTCCCCTAAGTTTCCTGCTTTCGCCTTGTTTAAAAGTGGAGTCTCCTGCTATATTTCATCAGTAAGAGTTCTAAGAATGAAATAGTATTTTGCATACTCGCTTCCTTTGACTACCAACTCATAGTTCATGAATTCCATTAATTAACGTTCAAGTTAGTTTATCATTTTCAAGCTTACATCGCCCATTACTTTGGGGAAGTGTACATTTTCCAGAGAATCGTCATCCCAAATTTTGCTACCTACACAAAGAGATATTAAAGTAAGTCTCTTCCAATTTTCTGTTGTCAATAATATACCTGTCTTTGTAATAAATCTCTCTAGGTATACTAAACAAATGATTGGTATCTCGTTTTCCATTTTGCTGCTTGAGGTTACATACTTGCAATATTCAAATATTTCTTCTTCTGTAGGGTATTCCACAAAAATATCTTCGTCGTACAAATCATTTTCAAAGTCAAACTTTTCACTAAATATTTTCATAGATTCTGCTAAGAACTCTTTTATCTTATCTTTGCTTAAAGATTGTATCTGATATTAACTTTCGTATGATGCTTGAGAATCAAGGTGTCTTTTTGTACTTTAATTTGGCTTTGGAGGCTTTCCAGAGTCTTAAAGTGAACTTATTCTTTAGCTGTTGTTCATATTCATGTCCCTACTGTAGTCGGTACCATGTAAATTAATCTCTTGAGTATGATTAGGAATGGGATTTTTCATGTTTTAAAGTTTGAACTTGTGAGTGGACATTTCCTGACTTCCATGACTTTCAATTATATCTAGGTCAACTTAAGCCATGATGAACTCTTATTTAGTCATTTTCATAGGCTTGAAAGGTTCATCATCATCTCCCGAGCTTGATATTGCTAATACCTCTTGAATATTATCTCCACTATTATCATACAACTAAATCACGTTTGAAAGCTGTTTAATTCTGTCCTCTTTAACTTTAAGTCTTTACTCTAATTGCTACCTCTTCTTTAGATATTCTGCAAGTCTGTCTTCCTCCTTCTGGACTAAGCTTTTCCTTAATACTTCTTCTCTTATATTTTCAATGTGTTATTCTTCTTAAGCAATAATACAAATATTATAGTAAAGCATCAAATTCGTCATCTTCATCCCTATCCAGATCTTCTTCAATGTCTTCTTAAGTAACTGTTGCAGGTATTTAGTTTCTCAAATTTTAATCGATTTCCTTGAAACGTTCTAAATTAGTCTAATGAGGATCGATTAAAGAATTAATCTAAGATCTAGAGCTTTAACCACTACCAAGTTTCAAATTTTTATTAAACTTATAACTGAACTCAAAATTGATTGATTATTAGGCTTATTAGAGATCCTCAAGGAATAAGTAAGATCCTTTAGAGAATTGCAAATGTTTCGAAATGGCCTTCGCAAGACATTTACACATTACCCGTAAATCCAAGAAAGCTGGACTCATGTTAACCTTCTTGGAGCCAAAGCTATAGCCATAATTTTAAGCTTCAGATTTGTCACTTTAGTTTATTAGTGGAGTCCAATCTTGAGGTTTGATGTATCTAAATTACTATTACTAAACAGCATAAACAGGTTGCTCTGCTATAGAAATGTGAATATCAGAAGGATCAAAATCTTTTATTTTAAAGGGATTTGTATTTTGAGTAGATTCAGAATAGTAATTCTTGGACATATCATCTTTAACACTTATAGTAGAACTTTCAGGGTTTTCTTACACTTTTTTGGTGTTATTAAAAAGTTTACTTTAATTTAATGATTCAATTCTCTGCGAAGTAGGCCTAGAATTATTCAAAACCCCAAAACCCCTTAATGAGGTTTATAAGTGCTTTGATTGATGAGGGTAATGTTGGGGATTAGGGTTTATTTTACATTTGAAGCATCAATTTCACTCTAGTAATGAAAATATGAAAGTTTTATTCAATCAATTTTTTTATGCTCTACTTATTTGTTTTCATATTTATGTATAAGTCATACCATTTTTATTTGAAAAAAGATGAGTTTTGTCTACATTTTTTTAACTTTAAGTTTTTTTCATAAGTGATCACTTTAATGGATGGTTTTTATGATGTTAGATGATTACATCATTTCAGAAATTTGGCATTTTTGCAGAATTATTTTCGAATTTTCCATTATATAATATTTTCTTATTTAATAAAATATTTTCATTTCCTTTTGCTTTCTTACTGTATTTACATATTTAAGTCCAGTATAAAAGATTTTAGTTAGTTGAATATTGTTTAAGTGGAAAATATGCATAAAATGAGTGATTTTAAGGCATCTTAGTGATACATTATGAACATGTTTTAGTTGTGGAATTATTATATATGGAAATCAAACTTTAAATTTTGCATTTCTTAATTGACTTAAATTTTAGAAACCTATTAAATATGGCCATCTTATAGAAGGTCAATCATGTAGAGATATGTGGAGAAAGTTTGCAGAATATGTAACAATTTTCAGAGATGGATTTCCATTTTAACCTATTAAATTCCATTAAATTAGTACTAAATTTGTTTAAATTTAATTAGTACCGGTACTAGAATAGTTAAATTTTAATTGATACCAAATTAATAGTACCAAAACTTAATTAGTACCTAGTTTTAAACTAATCAGGTTTTAATGGAAAAGTTCCAATTTGGTTTAAAACCTAATTAGAAACATATACAAAATAATTAAAACTATATTGATACCAAAACATTTTTAAAAATGGAGTACCTTAGAATTAAGAAATGAAGTTTTCATAAAAATTAACTATTTTAATTATCTAAGTAAAGCAAGCAAATAATTTTATATCATTAAAATTTCCAAAGTGAAATAATTTTTAGATAACATTTACATAGATGTAGTAATGATAAAAAGTAAAAGATAACGAATCTCAACCATGAAAATTAAAAATGATATTGAATCTAACAACAAAAATGAAATCAATCAAAAAGAAACCCTAATCCCCAACATTACCCTTATCAATCAAAGCACTTATAAACCTCATTAAGGGGTTTTGGGGTTTTGATTGTAGTCTATAGATTTGTTTGCACTCCCAGATTTCTTAAAAATTTAAGGCAACTTCTCTACGCTGCTAACTTTAATATCATCCCCTGATTTTTGGGGTTTGTACTTCTCTCTACTTCCTGATTTGTGTCTCGATCCAAGTCTCTTCTACCTCTCAGTAGCTTATTTCTTTTTTAGTAAATCCTAGGCATTTTCAAATGAGTTTTTAGTCTCAATTTTCTTTTCCTAACTGTTTCTCTTTTGCCCTTATTTCGAAACTGCACTCTTGATTCTTTATTGAGGAGGCTTTCCTATTCTATCAGGTGTCTCATACTGTATTTGGAAGTATGCCTAATTAGCAAGTAAGGCATTTTGATTCTAATTTATTATCTTAGTCGATGAGACTTGTGGGATGATGAGATTTGACTCTTTGAGGTTCTGTCTCGTTTGAGATCCAACTTTTTATTTTGTAATATTTGGGAAGCCTTTCTATCCAGAAGAATTTATGTTTTTAGTTGAGTCAACTATTTTACCAATTTAGTCGATATGCTAAGATCTCTCATATAAACTTTTGTTGCTCATTCCTTTGTACTTTTAGTATAAAAATATTCATATTAAGGGATTTATTTATAAAAACATTCTTATAAATCTAATCCATAGTGTTCTGAACAACTTATTCTTTCACAGGCTCAGACTTTTGTTAGGGTTTGTGGCCAATATTTTTAGTCCACTTCTAGAGTCCAAACTTGCTCACTGGAAATATTTTACTTATAGCTTTCTGTCTTTCTTTCTTATCAGCTGATGATTGCTAATAGCCTTTTAGCAAATCTTAGACTGTAATCTGGTTCCTTCTTGCCTTCACATTATTATAAAACAAAACTCAATTTCAAATTACTAATACATATTTTTATAAAGAGAAAAGTGTCGCTAAAATACTTATAAAAACTTAGAATTTATTACTTTATTGCTTATTTGGTGCTTTACTCAAGGGTGTTGAATCTTCTAATTAGACTACTGCTACTTTACCTATAATTAAACGCTAATTTGAATATATTTATTTCAATTTAATATGATTTATTATAGCTTTCTTAGAGTTGCTTCTATTTCTTTATAAAACATTCTCATCATATTAAAATGACAAAACATGCCCATTTTTGTTCTTTTCTACAGGCGACAAATTCTTATTCCTAGTTCCTTGTCTGCTTTAAGATTTTGCAGTAACTATGTTTTTCGATTATTTGGCATTCATCATTAACTTTATTTCCCCAGAGAGATTTGCTGAATTATCACTTTAAGCCCCTTTTATAGCATTTTCTATAGTCTTTACTACAGTGTTTTTAGGGAAGAGCTATAAAAACAATATTAATTTAATTAGAAATAATTACATGATCAATGACTCTAAACATCTCTAAGAGCTTAGATTTATGTCCTGGTAGGGCATGAAGTTTATCAATTAGATCTTCTCGTTGTCTCTGACTTAGTAGAGCTAATTTATAGATGTCTTCTCCATATCCCATCTCAGTCATTTTCTACATAATTATCACAAATTAAATTGCTTCAATAAATGGGTTAGGAAATTTATCTTTAGAATAGAAAATGTTTTTAATTTTACAACAAACGTTTTATAAAAGATAAATAACTGTTTTGTAAGGGTGACTGTTAAAATTAAAATTTATTTCGATTTAATTCATAATTATTATAATTTTTAGTAGGTTGCTTTTATTTAAAATTACTGCTACTACAACTACTACAGGGGGGTAGTATGAAATTAAAAAGCAACCTGATAATTTCATTAAAACTTTTGACTATTAAATAGAATAAAGTCTAATTAAATTTTATTTGTCAACCTGACTCCATTCAAGACATGCATACAGAAGACCATAGGATGTCCTCCCTTAAGAAGAGCCATTCCTCCTCATCTATCGAGCTTTCGCCTTCTATCCTGGTGCCCCTCTTCGCTGCCGAGTAGAATGTCTTGCTCCCAGTACCAGTTAGCATCTTTAAATAGAGATTAGAAAGACTTCTCGATGTCATAAACGACTCCGGATAGCTTGCCTTGAAGATTAGAGAGATTGTCGATGCCATTCTTGGACATGAGAACACATAAAAATATGGCCGCCTTGTGCAGGAATAGATAGAACTTAAGACAATGGCAAGGCAGCTCTTCCCACCCAAATATATTAAGAAAAAGAAGCAACATACTTTTGAAGAAACGGAGGGAGATTAAACAATGGCAGACAATACGAAGTGTATCTACTCAAGAAATTCAAAAGTAATGGATGATGGGGAGATTATCGATTTTAACACTTTGGGGACAAAGCCCAACGACTGTGCTGTATCACGTACCGATCAAGAAGTTTCCATTATTCCGTTTAACGATGGCTTTTATTCAGAGAGATTGGTTGAGGGAGTGCCAGCTCCTTTATCCAAAGATTCATCGTAAAAAAACCAGCCATTAAGTAACGGTAAAGTAAATAAAGACATACTGGAACAAATTAAACAATTCAATAAATAACTATTTAGCTCAAACTATGAGCACTCTAAAATAACTGCAATTAGTAAATATAAACGGCTTTAAAGATTAAAGTTTAAAGATGAAGCCCTAGTCTCCAAATTCATTAAACCGACTAAGGATTAAGTACATTTGGAAAAATACTATAAGATAACTATGAGATTGGTAAAGGAGGCTGAGCGCAAGGAGGCAGATGCCTTGTGAGAGTAAATACACTACGTTACCTATGGCCTGTAAGCAATATCAAAATCAAGAGAGTCACGCATTCCAGAGGAGGACTTGGGAAATCACATTTGTTGTAAGAAGCTAATAAGGACTCGTTTATTCTAAAAAGAAAGATTCTATAAGCACACAAGAAATTGCATTTTAAGGCCAGAGTGCCGCTAATACATCGGACAAGTCTAACGAAGAGTGGTTGAGACATTTCAACGACTATATAAAAACCAGGAGGAGTCACTCTCAAAATACATAAACTCGCTCTTTAATGACACTCTTTCGACAAATAGATTTTCTAAGAGAACTTTGAGGATCGTCGACAACGCAAGGACGATTCAACAGACTAAAACTAACGATAGCAGACTAAAGAAGAATTGGATCAACCTCAACCACAATAATAATAAGTCATATAAGCAGATCTTAAGAGGAATAAGGCTAGATTCTTTCAAGTATAGCCAAAATACTTAGAGTCAAGACAACTTAAACTTTGATGAAATTAAAGAAATTAGTGAGAAACTCCCTGCAACTACCACTTTCTTAAACGAAACTAATCCATAGGTCGAAACTTCGACTAAGTTCCCGTCAATTGGTAGTAATGAGTATAACATTGAAGAGTTACAGCACATGGTGAAGGCGCCTTATCGTGTAACCAAAGATAGTTCATTGTACGATAGAGAATTCGTAGCAATTATCTAAGAGAGCAATTCTTTGAGATCAAAAATACTCGCTATAATTGAGACTCTTAAAAGTAAAAACAAATGGACCGACCATCATGAGCAGTGGCGAAACGAGCTAACATCAACATTCTTAAAGCTACTTGATGAATGGCGCGAGTTGGTTAAATCTAAAAAGCACGACCTGCTCCTTCAATTGGTAAGATTAGAAGGTTTAATTGACTTGGGCTAGCTTATTGATCTCTTTCCACTCTTGAATCCACTCTTATAAGAATTAATTCCAAGAAAAGAATGCTTAGTAAAGCCCCCAAAAGTAACAAAAAGATCCATGTACCAGAAGCGTGTGAACCCTAATTAATTCATGCTATAGTGGGCTACTTTGTATAAGCAATTGGATAATAACCTGGTGATAATAGAAAGGGTAGTAAAGTATACTATCGTCCAAGCAAAAGAGTACGAGCTATTGCCAATTCTTTGCCTCGAGAGAATTACGAAGAACACCCTTTTTGCAATTCAGAAAATAAAAAAGCAAAATACTAAGAATTAAGAGTCCATGTTACGTAATGTAAGTTGGCAGGTATGGGCAGTAACAAGAAAGCTGGCTTAGTAGCAGGAGGTACTAGAACAAATGGAACATCATTTATCATATTTGAATAAAGGGGCAACAGTAAAGCCATCGACTTTACGACAAGCCATCGCTTGGTTAAATAATTTGCCTCCCTTGTTAGCTTAGCTATCTCTATGGGAAAGTAAAGGGGCCGATCCAAACTTTGCAATGATTATGGGCGAGAGCAATGCAAGTTAGCTGCTAAATTCGAGGGCCTTCTTATTGGATGATGTCGAGAGCAGAGAGGTAGTGTTTGACAACAGCATAGCTCTTCAATACACAACTTTCAAACCCCATAATAAACCCCAGGTTGCTGACGTGATAGTTTTAAAAACTTTGCATTCTATCAAAAGAAATTTGTCAAATAATGACAATGATGATGGTTGTGAGGAGATTACTTAAACTCATTGAGTAGAGCAGCCTAAAGAGATCAAATGCAAGTATTTGACATCCAAATCAGTTGAATACTCTCATAATAGTAGGCAGGCTAGACCATTATATATTTCAGGTCTTGAACTTAAATTATGATATCTGCAATTTCACAAATTATTGGAGTTCTTCTTCAATGATGATAGCTTTTATCGCAGTAAAACTTTTGATGATTTGTACTACATATGACTGTCTTATTCACGCAATTCACAGATTTTAATCGCACTCGCTCACTACTAACTTTTTAATTACTATTAAAGATTTAAAACTCACTGCCGCTCTCTTCCTAGTTTCTTTTAAAACATAATCCTACAAATACTTATTTTACTGCATTTAGTTAGCTACTTGATATTTGATGGGGATAACCTTAAATCAGCAAGCTTGTATTTTGTCAAGCATTTAATGTTATTTCACAAGTGAAATTAAGACTGTTGTAGAATGACACTTTTAAGCATTGGGTAATGATAGTATTCTCTATACGAAGAAAGTCATGACATGGGTCGATAAATTTAATTATTAGGAGAATTTTATAGATATTCATCCTTCAGAATGCGTATTTAGTAAGTAAAATTTGGAAAGATTTAAACACAAAAACTTCATATATTAAACTACTGCTTATTCAAACTCTAACTTTGTAGTGGATGGTTCTCTTGAGTTTGTCCTTGGCCAAAGTTGTCGCTCATTATATTTAGACTGCGCATCTAATGTCTTTATGGCTACACCTGCTGGGATTAGGTCTTCAATCGTTTTACTTGCATAAAGAAATCCTTCCTGTCTGCTCTCAAATGCTCTTCTTCTTCTTTAGTCTCTTCGCACTCTTATCTGGTTCGTCGGCGCTTCGTATTGGACTTCAATGAGGAAACAGCCCTGCCTTTGCCTTCTACAATTGTTCAATCAATTTTTTACTTCACTTACAGGAAAGAAGCATGCACCGGTTGAAGGCTTCCGCAAACTCGGGCCGAAGCTATACATCTAAAGAGCGCTTTTCCACCTTTCATGAGAACTGCTTTTGCCTGGCCTAGTTAATCATCTCTTGCAGCTATTCAGGTACGATAGTATATAGGATGTCTCCCACCCATTTTCTATCTATATTCTTCCAGTCACTAGGAGATGGTAGGTGGCTCATAACTTATTCATACTATTGGGCTAGATTGAGGAGGTCCATTACAGTTAGACCTTCGAGCTAAGGAATAGCAGAAACTTTTACCATATCTCGTGAGATGAACTACTTAAATAATGGAAGTGATGAAGTTATTGTGAACTTACATTTTTGTCACCCTTAAGAATCTCACTTAGAAAATAGGAATTGGTTGATTGGAGACTCGGCAAGTGGGCCTTGCAGTCTTGAGAGAGGAAGATGTAAAAATCCTTCTTACTTTGCAGTTTAGTCTGTAAGTCCAGCAAATTTATCGGCTACTAGTTCATTTAATCTAATAATATCCTCTAATTTAGTGCCTTCAGAATTAAATCACAGTGGCTCAGGATTCTTGGGGTTTTGTGGAGGGTGCTATGATTTCGTAAATTTCACTCTATTAAGAACACTTTTCTATCTAAAAGAGAATCCCTATACAGAATCCGGTAGAACTAAAAGGAATTCCTTAAGAAAATAAATGAAAAACTTCTACTCTCAAGAGGATACTCAGGATGCTTACTACTAAATCTCAACGATTAACCAAAATCAGGATTTTTACTATCAGGATTTGTAACTAGAGCCTCTTTCTTCACAATAGCATTAATAGAATGAATTAAATAAGACCAATTGATGAATTCTCAATGATTAGGCAATTTATAACATGACATAATTAATATACTCGAGCTTAAGAGACCCATGTTAAGTCGTGCTAAGCGCACATTCAGCGAACTCCTTCACTATGATAAAAGAGCAATTTATCTGAGACTAACATCCAGTTCAGAATAAAGTTAGAAGCAAACTTATCGACCCCAAACCAGCAGTTGTAACAGCTATGAAGCATGAACCTGGACTAACTTCAATGATAGGAGAGTCTGCCATTAGAAGTCTTGCTATAATGTCGCTAGAGTACCTCGACCTTAAGCTAGAGACATATACTCAGCGCGATAATTTTGCTACTAATGAAGAAATTCAATGCAATTATGAGGCAAGCGAATTCTTGCACAAGCCTTTGATCCTTTCGGAATTACGAAATGGAATTGATGACTACATATGCAAATGAACAAATCCAACTCAAAGACTCGCACAATAGCGCAAAACTCCCGAGTTTAAGAGAACGTAGGTCCAAACTAGGAATAGTACTGTGATGCGACTTTTCAATCAAGGATTTTAAGACAAATGCATTTCAAACATTTTGGGAATTAAATATTCTCTCGTTTAGAAGATTTTAAGAGGAAAACAAAACCTCCAAAACCAGGCAGACTTAAAGCAATACGCAAGGAGCAAAGATTTGCTTCCTAATAGAGCTAAACAATTTATAACGGATATGGTCAGAGAATCTGGAGCAATAACTACATCTTAAAAAATCAAATAAGAACTCAAGGATGAGTTAGGAATTAGTGTCTCAAAGTACAAAATCATAAAATTTCTAAAGTAAGTCCTGGGATTCTCCTATCATAAGGTGTACCAGATTACACCAAATCACAATACGTCCATTTCGAAACTAGCAAGACAACTGGCCGCTGCTGAGTATATTCGTGCTATGTGTCGGGGAAAAATACTAATCAATGTTGATGAGACTATAGTGTAAAGTACCGACAATCGGCACTATACTTGGGCACCACCCGGGACTACAACCCTCTCTACTTCAGCTAGAAGAATGATCAAAGTTTCTATAACTGCTGCAGCTTGCAGTGATGGGAAATTACTCTTCACTGTAAATAATGGGACTACCAATAGTTCAACCTTTATTCATTTCATCACCTTAGTGGTTAGGCATTTGGGCAGGCTTGACCCTTGGTGGTTCACCAAATACCTGATCATAGTAGACAATGCCCCTTATCATTAGAGTTTCGTCACATTAGAGGCGATGAAACTGATGCACTTGCCAATTTTATTTCTGGGTCCTTACTAATTTGACCTCGCGCCTGTGGAACAGGTCTTTCGTTGCATCAAATAGCGTGATCTGAACGAATCCAAGTGTCCGGTGTCAACAAAGTAACTAACTCATAGAAGCTAATATATTTATAGGAGGCAGATCTCAAAGTACATGCAATTATTGGCGTTGTAGATATCAAATTTGGACATGACCTGGTTAAAAGCAGCGTTTTAAAAGGCACTCGTAACAGCATTACAACATTTGAGTTTGTGTAATGTGTGATCTATATCACAATCTAGAGGTATGAATTTAATGCATTTTGATTTCTCTTTTAGATTTGAAGTTTTGTAAATTTGAATTATTTCTTTCAGCTTAGCAGATGTCAGTGTAGGAGGTGACAAGTCACTACATTGTATCATGAATAATCGAATGGTTCTTAATTGGAAAGGTTAAATTAAGCCTGAGAAAAGCTACGTTAGTGTAACAATACTGGTAAGTTGGACATCTAGAGCAGTATGTAAATATTTATTTGAAACGATTTATGTTTACTTAAATTAATTCCAATTTAAAATTGAAGTAATTTCATTTTAAAAGCATTTAATTATCAATAATCATAATTAAAATAGCAAGAGGATGTCTCTTAAAAAACATGAAGGAAACGTAAATTATCGAGAGCAAATAAGACAAAGGGATGGATAAAGAGCAAGTGAATTACAATGTGGACAAGATTTTGGAAGCTCGCAAGATAGGGAATGAAATGGAATTTCTCATAAGATGGGAAAACTATACTTCAGAGTATGATTGTTGGATACCAGAGTCAAATCTTCTTGGAGACTGGGCAAAGAATGCAGCAGAGGAGTTTCTAATAGACAAAATGCCTGAGCTCATGGACGTTAAAGTTTATCAATTGAGATGCACCTCACGATTGAAAAGAGTTATGAACGGGAGGATAGTAGTAACCGGGTAAACAAGGGCTGAAATATAATAGCAAAATGAGAATAAAACCTCGCATGTGGCAAGACCTCTCATTCCAATCTGTCTGCTCTAACCACAACCAGTAATAAACTCAATAGCGGACACTGACGAAGATGACGATGGATAATCTGAATCCAGCGATACCTAAGAAGGTGATGATTAGAACAGATAATCTCATGTAATAACGGAGCTGGATAACCATGAGTGTGCTCTCCTCAATTATTCAGGTGAATGAGAAAATCGGTGGCTCGGTAAGCATGACATGTTCCAAGACATTAACTATGTCTCGATGGTTGAGTAGACTCGGGAAAAGTTCATTCAAGGAGCCTATAAGCAGATTCTCTAATAATTCAAAACAACCCGTTTATACTCAGAGAAAGTTAAGTAGTTGCCGCACGATGAAATTTTCAAGAACACGTATTGGCATCCGGGTAAGCAAGATTAAAAGACACTAACTTGCTTTATTACTGCAAGCAACATGGTAGCTGGAGGCCCACTGTTTGATTCTCCAGAAAAGTTTCACGCTTTGTATGAATCAAGAGCCCACATCTAAAAAAGACGAAATTTAGAGATGCCTTGGGAGGAAGGATACTGTTACAAAAACTTGCCATATCTATTCTACGACCCCAATGAGGATTAATGGTTCAGTCCTATTTTAACAAGAGTGTTTTCTGGTGTAATTCTTAGAAATATGAAAGCTAACATACATTAGGGATGGTGGGGTCTCTTAGAGACCGAAAACCCAGATAGAAAGTTCATAATCTAAGTATTGATAAGAAAAATCGCAAATAAAGATGGCAAAGAGGAATTGTAATAGCAGTGTCATGCAGCAGTCGTAGTAAAAGATCAAAACTAGTGGCTGCTTCTTGACTCGGCAGAAGATGGGCCGATTGAAATCACCCCCGACGGAGATAGGCTAAGTGATTGGTATCAAGGGGTGTTATACATTGCTATGCTAGCTATTCGTCCAGATAGTCCTCCATAGAATAAGAGAGAGGCGTTTAAGAGGGAGTGGCAGCGCATCATGAATGGGGAAATGGTGATAAGGCAAGGCGGAAACGAAGCTTATTTAGAGCAGCAGGAAAAGTTGTCGAAAAGATCGGAGAACCAACCCTCACAACCAAGGAAACAAATAGCAGAGAACCAACAAGTCGTCAATGCCAGTTAGTACTTACAGGAAATCCAGAGCAGAGTAACTAATTGGCAAAAGAACAGATAAAGATAGAGACGCAGATGCTTAAAGAGCATTATTAGAAAGTACTCAAAAAGCCAGGGAAAAGAGGTCGTAAATGCATAATAATTCAAAGAGGACTAAACTCGAGAACATTCTAGCGGAGCATGTGTTGATGATGTAAAAAACAAAGTTGAAACTTGAAAAAATGTTTCACTACACCTCATCTATTGGA